>JAVBJF010000604.1:0-140827 GCA_033439095.1 Pseudococcus viburni | reverse complement strand
GACCCTCATCGTTCTTTCTACCAGGGACGATTGCGGGTTGTAGGTCGTCGTGTGGCGTACTTCGACTCCACGCGACGTCAGCATATGGTTCCAGGTGTCACTGGTGAATTGTGACCCGTTGTCTGTAATAAGCTTTCTGACGGTGACCTTTTGCTTGGTGATTTCATTCATGATTTGTTCCATGGATTTCGTCACCGTGGCCTTGTTCATGTTTTGGAGGGGTCGAAGCCAACACCTCCCAGTAAAGACGTCTTTGACCACAAATAAAAATCTGGGGCCTGACCGAGGTCCTACTGGTCCGAACAGGTCTGCTGATAACACGTCTCCGATGCTGTATGCCTCGATCTGAGCGTACTCGAGGACTTTTCTCGGCGAGTAGCTCTTGTTGACCTTGCATACGATGCATTGCGTGCAAATTGGGCGTATATATTTTAGAGCGTTCGGATAAAAATACAAACGCTTAAATATTTGCTCCAATTTGGCCGGGCCGACGTGTCTGTACGTGTCGTGCAGGTAGTCTATGGTATCAAAGAAGAGTTCTCGTGGTAATACAGGTACTACCGTTTTATTCTCATACATTCGTTGTAACACGGGATTCCCGTTACAATCTGACATAATTTTGAATTTCTTCTTGTACCGCTCCTGCTTCGCTGCGGCCTTGGGATTCTCGGAGAAATCTCCCGTCAGAATCTCCGATATTTTGCAACACGCAGGATCTTCCTCCTGGAATTGCGCGATATCGTCCAAGTTTGAAATCAAATCGCCTGTCAGTGCCCCTATAAACTCTATGGTATAGGGTTGCAGTTTCGTCCATTCGAGTGAACGGAGTGTGATGTCTATTGTGCACAGCGTGATTTCCGGGGCGTTGACCTTCATTAGATGGTCTTTCGGTGGTTTCAGGTCGTATATCAGATCGTATCCATTTAACTCTGTTATCCACCCGGCCGCCTTGCGGTGTGTTTGGACAATCGTCTCAAACTTGCGCACAACCGGTCTCAGGTCGGACCTGACGTGGATTTTCGAGCCATGTAACCACGGCTGGAGTTTATGGATCGTCGTGACTAACGTCTGCATCTCCTTGTCTAGAAGAGTGTAGTTTTTCTGGTGAGGACGGAAGGAGTAGCTTGTAAACATCACTACGCAATCTTCCCCGTCTATCTTCTGGTATAACACTGAATTCATCGCGTCTTCTGTGGTCTTGGTCTCCAAGTACAGGTCGAGCTTTGGATCCAGTGGTTTGAGCTTGAAGTCCTTGACATACTCGGTCTCAAGCTGCTCAAAGGCTGCTTGTTGTTCCGGTCCCCACTCACAAGAGGTAGTTCCTCCGGTGGTGAGTTTGTATATTGGTGCAAGAATTTGATGATAGTTCGGAATAAAGCGTTTGTACAACCCGGTGAGTCCCACTAGGGTTTGTACGTGTTTTACCTTCGTGAGGGAGAATTCTCCCTTTTTGTTGGTGTGCTTATCCTTGAATTCTTGGAACTTACGAACTTTTTCGCTCTGTTTTCCGATTTGTTCGTTTCCTAACTTGAAACCAAGATGGTGTGTTTCTCGTTTGAACATATCGGTCTTGTTCGGGTTCAACTTGAGGCCGTTAACTCTAATTAAAGTCAACACTGCCTTTAATCGTTCCTTCATTTGTTGGAATGTTTGAGCTGCGATCAGAATGTCGTCTACGAATGTCTGGACACCTTCCATGCCTATCGGTATGACTTTATTCATCATTTCGATGAATTCAGCGGACGCGATTTTCAGGCCGTACGGCATGCGACAGAATTCGTATACCTGACCTTCGACCTGAAAGGCGGTGAATTCACGCGACCTTGCGCTCAAAATTAATTGCCAAAAGCCTGCAACGAAATCCAGCGTACTGAACCATTCGCCGTGAGTTTCGTTGATAATCGTTTCGATGCACCGAGTTTCTGTGAGTAATCTCTGCAGATATCGGTTCAGCTCGTCGGCATTTAAACATAATCGTAAATCTCCGTTTTTCTTCACAACTGGTGCCAGTGTGTTGATATACGTCGATTTCGATGGTTGGATGATTTTTAACGCCAACATAACTTTGATGGTTTTTCGGATGAGCAACTTCAATTTCTTCAAGGGTCGGTACTTCTCCCCTCTCTAGTCTTTGAGGTGCTCACCCCCTGGCACAAATTTGAAATCAACTTCGTGCTTGGTTTTTCCATCTCTTGGGTATACACCTGGGTAGCGACTAAAGCAATCCGAAAAGGTTACTATCTCTTCGTATGCTTCGTCCGCTTCTTCTCGGGTGACAAAACCGGTTCGTACCGCTTTGTCTAGATCCTTTTTAAGTTTTTTCCTAAACTGTTCCGGACCGTTATCACGGTCCTCAGGATCTAGCGGTATCCATTTCTGTGCTTTGGTTCTGCTGAGCGTTTCGTGGACCGTTTCGTGTTCATAGTCCTTTGGTACATCGAATTTGAAAACATCCAGTTTCTTGACTTCGGCTCCTTGAAAGGTACCTCCTTTCATGAATTGAAGTTTCGTTTTCTTTGGTACACCGGGTTGTTTGCACCAGGCATAGCCATGGCGCTGCACAAGCTCGATGTGAAGACATTTCATTGACAGTCTGCCTACGATGAATACCTTTGCGTTTATATCCAATACGTAAAAGGGCATTATCATAGGGACGTCTCCGAAATACGACGCTATCAGTACGATGTGTGTCATGGAGTTGATCAAACATCCATCGGCTAATCGTAACTTGATTGGTCTGGATAACGGTACGTACATTATGTGATCAGGATGTTTACGGGTGATTTCTTCTACTACCGCGTGTGAAACCACATTTGGTAGTGCCCCCGTATCCAGCTGAGCTGCATAAGTAGCTTCGTTTTCGATTTCCAATTCGACCACTCACGTAGGATCATCAGAGGATTCTGTGATGATTTGCCTACGAATGATCGGGTCAAGGTCCTTGACTCGACATTTCGCGTTTTTGATCGGATCGATTGTTTTCAAATCGATTTTGGTTAGTTCCTCAGCAGTTCGATAGCCGTCAGACGACTCTGACTGTGGACTCTCGAATGCTGTTTGGTAGCCGTGTACCTTGTCAAATTTCATGTTGAGTTTTGTGACGTCATCCGGGTCAACTGTTTTGACTCGTCTACATCGTCGTGGATGATGTACTTTGGGTGTAGTGCCCCTTGTACTGTCATCGTTTGAATCTTCACTTGATTCCCAGGTGGTATCGTAAAGCTGGACTCCAGGAGGTTGCATCATTTTTTCTGGTCGGAACGAGAAATATTCTGCGTGGTCCTTGGTTCGTTTAGCCCGAAGCTTCGCGTTGATATCCGGCGTGTAGATATCTTCTCCATCGTGCGGAATCGAAATCGATCCCTATTGTCTAGATGGTCTGGTGGTTTTTTCAAATTTTACTTTTTCCTGAAGTAGCGTATTCGTTACTTCTTGATACGATTCTTGCTTGATGTAATATTTTCTCATCATATCGGAAAAGTAAAATTGATCTTTACGTGGAATCACGTTCAGATTGACATCGACCGCTGGACGTGTGTAGGGTTTACCTGCAAAATTTTGCAGGTGCTCTACTTCGATGTAACAATGCGTGGGCCGGTGCCAGATATGTATTCGGTCATCTTGTGTAAGACGTGAATACATTCTGCGGTAGCTCACATACCTCCATCGGCCGATGGGTCGTTCGCCGTTGAGTTGTGGTTTTATCAGCGGAAATAGCAGTATGATTTTCTCGAATCCCATCTCGCAGAGACAATTCACTACTGCTCGAAGGTCTTTTTCAACTGCTTGAAACGATCTTTTAGAATAATTCAATTCTAATTGACCAGCTGATAAAATCGCCTTATTCTTCTTGAATTGGACATTTTCGAGTTCCTTTAGAAGTATTTCTAGAGGCATTTGATTTTTTAAGTACCCTGGTAGAGGGGAATTCCCCGCTTCCAGTCGTTTTATGAAGTGAGCAATCCCATCTCCAATAAACTCGTACTCCTCGAAATGTTTTTCTGTGAATTTGGGCATCGGTACTTCACTAAAGTGTTGCCCATCTGACTCTAGTCGTCCTCGTTTCCCGAGGCTTCGTTTTCTGATATTATCGGGCTGGTTTCCTGATGTTCTTGTTCTTCCTCATTTCCCGAGTTGTTGTATTCAACTTCCTCGGTCAAAACTTGTTGAACTGGTACGTATTTTGGTTTCTTGTCATCGAAGTTGACTTTTTTCAAAATTGGGCCTTTCGTTTCCGGGGTCGGTTGCGTTTTTCCAGAAGTCATCTGTTTAAAAGGCTTCCTTCCCTGGTTTCCATTTTGATGTTTTTTGAATGGCGTCCAATTTGCTTCTTTTTGCACCGGTTTCGGTTGTGATTTCGGAGTAATCTCCTCATCTTCGTCGAACGTGCATTTCGCGTCAGCTACGACGTCTTCTCTATCCTCGGAAACCGCTTGTAGCCTTTTTTTGAAGGCTTCGGTTGTCATACGGTCTGCCTTAGAGAATTCTAATTTCATTCTCTGCGGCATTTTGTTGAACATCATCTGAATGATACGTTGCTCTGTTACCGAAGAAATTCGTTCCAGAGTTTTGTACCAATTCATGAATCTGCATGCGAGCATTCTCGGATTGGCTGCCTTTTTCACGTGGTGTTGGAAGTACGAAAGCGCTGCTTCCTGCTCCTGTGTGCCCCAGAACTCGGCAAAAAATTGAGTTACGAGTGTTGCGTAATCGCTACTTCCTCGTTTCTCTTTGATCCAGTCGGTTCTCAAGCGGATCACGCTTAAAAACAACATACACTTGACTGATCCTGGGCATATCACTCCGTTGAAAAAGTTGTCAAATCTTGACACAAATTCGTGCGGGTGATGCCTGGATTCGTTGTCAAATACCGCATCGTTTTTCTCCAACTCTTCGGTCGTAAGTACGACTTTGTGTCGGGTTGGGCCTGCGTCTCGTTCGCTCCATCTCGCGGAAACCCGCTCGAAGTTGCGATTTTCCAGTTTTACATCAATTCGCTCTTCGAATGCGTCGAGCTTTTTGGTGAGTAAAACTGTGACTTCGGCATTGACATCGATTCTCTCGTTCTGAGTTTTTTCCACGTTTATAACGTGTTCTTCAATCCAATCCATGCGTTGATCGCCTCGTTCAGGTACGGCACGTAGAGCGGCAGTCTGCTCTTCGTTTATACGGTCGATGCGTTCCGCATTTTTCTGTAGATATTCGCGTAGGAGAGCAATGCTACTTGTATTCGCTTTGATTTCCTGCGCTTGTCCGCTGATCATCCGTCTGTTTGCAATAATTTCTGATACATTCTTATCAGATTTCTTGTTCTGTAGATCAACCAAATTTGCCAAATGGGATACCCTTTGGTGTTCTTGGGATCTTTCTTTCGCAATCCACGCATGTAATGTAGTGAGATTTTCCATTACTTGTTTATGCGTTGAATTCACGGGTAGGGCGGGTGGTGGTACGAAATTCGATGTTACGAGCAATCTGTTACCGTATTCTTCCGATACTGGTTCCAGTTGTCCATTTTGTTTCACAAAAAAGTGAGGTGATGTTGGTTGCGGTGCCCATCCTCCCTCGTATAATAATACGTGGTTGGTGGCCTCACCGTGTTCCGAGTCCGAAATACTCGTCGGAATTTCGTTCAAAATATGCTCGGAGGATCCTCCTTGCGAATTTTTGTCGAAATTGTTTTCAATTGACGCGTTGGAATTCTCTCCGAAATTCTGACCTAGCAATTGCCCTGTCACGCTTTCAGGTGAATTTTTTGCCATCAAATTGTTCGTAGAATTTTCTTTTCGGACGTACGGTACCAACGTTCTATCGTTCGGATCGGATGCGTCCGAGAAAATTCCTTCGATTTGCATCTGAGGACTCTCATGCTGTTCATCGAATTCGTTTTCTGTTTCTGAACAATCCTCGATTGTTACTGGTGTCATGGTCGATTTATTCGGTTTCGGCGAGGGAGAGGTCAGTTTAGAATTCAAAAAATTTTGAAATTCTCCCTGAGCTCGTTTCTCAACGTCAACCGATACGACTATCTGCTGAGCTGCCGGTGTGGTCGAAATTGATTGTTCACCTTGATGTTGGAAATTTTCTCGGTTTTGAGTATTCTCATTACCTTGCGTAATATTCCGAGCAAGGAAATTTCCTTGTTCGTTCAATATTTCTTGTTGCGAAAACATTTCCGTCGTATCTTGTTTTGGCGGCAAATTCGACCTCCTTGCCCTTGTCTTTTTAGGCGGGATTTGTTCATGGAGGAGCGTACGAGCCGCCAACGCAGCTTGACGCGGTCCTCGTGGTTGATTCTTATTCGATTCAACTTCAATTTCGTTCTCAGAGTCGGATATGACTCTGATTTCGTCTACGCCTAAATTATTGATTTTATCCATTGCTTATGAGTGATGGAGAAAATTCAATTCAAAAATTATTTTGAATCAAAATAATTTTTTAAATAAATTCCAATACGCAGATACGTGTATTTTTATTTATTATAAGATGGTTCGTCTTGACTGGAAACGATGTAATAACAGTCGTTTCTCAGAAGAATTATTTTTCTGTTTGATGGAAAAATGTTTGAGATTTGTCAGTTATTTTGAATCAAAATAACTGTCCAATAAATTCAATACACGAAACGTATATTTTATTTATTACAAATCCTTGATTTATTTAAAGGCAACGATGTAAATACAGTCGTTTTCGATAAATAAAATTTGCAGCTACGTAGTGGCTGGCTGGTAATGTCTTGAATATTAGCTTTGTCTATACAGCGTGTGCACCCGTCCGGTATAAAGCTGATGTAATGTTGAAACGAATGCGTTTCAACCGTCGTCGCAACGTGCCGAGCTCGTCTCGTCAGGCGAGGGGGAACGCTGCGCTGTGATTGGTCAACGGAATCGTATGATGCAATCTCAGCCTGATTTTTCGTCACGTACGCAAAATTGGCGCGGAATCGCTTCAACTTTTCTTCCTTATAATTAAACACTGATTAAAACTAACACAAAATTTTACAAGGGAGAAAACTAAATTGGTCTGAATGCCACTTAGTTTCCTTTGACTCGCGTAAACGCTCGTCTGTTTTCCAACACAAGGAAGGAAAACGTGTGAAAAATCCGAAGAAATTTCACGGTTGGTGGGTTCGTCCACCTTTGGCCTAGCAGAGGAAATTCAGGTGATCACTCTGACTACGTACTAGAGCCACGTGCCGGGGCGCCAATGTTAAAGATGGAGGGTAGCTAATCCTCCCTTTAAACTGGGTTTCTCCGAAAATAACAATACACGTATTACGAAAATGCATATATTGTCGCACAATCTCACGAACAAATTACTGAATATAACAAATTTACCGAATAGACGAATTTTCCGAATAGACAAATTAGCTCAGCACGAGACAGTGAAGACCGTCTCGTTTGATGCAACACCACGTACCTTTCGATCCTATCTCCAGAGTACTACTACGCTCGTTGCTCGTAGGAATCCACAAGCAACGGCTTAGGTGCTACGTTTCGCATGGCGACATACAGTGCAACCACTGCATGCAACAGGAAATGCCAGTGTAGGCCAAGTCCACCCCTTACATTACTTTTGACATTTTTTGATTAAACCTTTTATTTCGTCGAAAAACGTGAAAAACTGGTTTTGAGGGTGGTTTTTACCCTCTTGCAGGGATTCCCGGAGACTTGCGGAGTGCAAATTTTAGTGTGTTGTTTAGGTGGTCATTCTACACAAATAATGTAAAATCCAGCTTTCCAAGAATTATTTTGAGGTTCAGACCTAAAATGACTGGGCTATAGGTATTTGTTTTTGACGACTTTAACCCATTACCAAAATATTGACTTAAAATTTACACAAAAAAACCTGCAGCATAAAGAAGCACACATACACTTACTCTATAAATAAATGCAACTTAAGTTTGGGGAAAAAAAATAAAAAAGGAATAATCTCAAATGATTTTCCCACCTAGGTAATCCTTATTTTTCAGTGACAAATCGAGGACATGAACAAATCATCACCAAAGTTCATCGCGTTCTTAACATTGTCCATTCTGAGCGTGACCAGTGAAGCCAACGACGCTGCCTTACTATTTCTGCCATCCAATGGTAATAACCTGGCGGGAAAAAGTGGAAGACAAATTCTACCTCTTTCTAACTCCTGTCCTGTTCTGTTTTTTTCCCCACAGACTTTGACTATTTCCGTCTTTGGTGCTTGCTTTTCAAGAATATAGGCTGCGACCTCCAATGTTACGTCATGAATAGAGCTTTCGGAAAACTGGCAGGCGGATATTGCGATGACGACAAGACCTGTCGTTGCACTGGCGCTAAAAACCCCTCCTTGGTTGGCCTATGGAAAGAGAAATTTCGTTTCTCAGAGGTACTTCTCGGGAAAATTCAAGCCAATAGCGAGCTTTCCAGTAAGGCTCTCGCAACGCTCGCTAAACCATATAAAACGGCGTTGCAAACTAAAGAAATGCTGAAGGAAGAGTTTTCGTTATCGGAAGAAGAATACAATCAAATTCAAGTTACCGATCCAAGCCCCGCCACGCAAATGATTCCAACACTGAATCAAATAAATTTGCCCTATATCGAAAAATTCGTCGACGACACATTATCCGAAGAGCTGGAATCTAGGAAAGAAGAATTATCCGAAATCGAATTCGAAACAGTATTACTCAAAGTTCTAAACGACAACATAGACAAATATATCAAATTCCAAAAACTCAAATGGGAGATTCGTCAATTCCGGAATACATATTTGAACAGTTTTCTAAGCAATTACTTGACCGAAAATCACAAAGGAGAATGTACACCCGACGAAAATGGCACTAATGGAAACCATGACGGTGCCGAAATCAACAAAGATGCCGGTCCAAAAGCCGTCAATATTATTGACACAATTTCCAATATCATCGTCGACAGACTGGTAAAAAAAAACCTCGCCCGATGGCTGGATGACATGGATTGGAAAAAAAGTCACGAACGCTGTCTCATCGTTATTATCTTTGTCTTCCCAACCTCCTGACAAGGTTGATATAGATAAGGTACTCAACGACTCAGATTTTTTCAAACTACCTTCCATTGTTGATGGGAAACGTTTTAAAAAATCCAAACCGATAGATAAAACCTGGAGAGACGATACTTTCACTTTACGTTACCGAGGAGAAAGAAAAAAAACCATAAACTTGATCTGGATGAAAAATCCAGTCCGGATAAGTATACTGAAAACCGAAGAATAGAACGTGAGTCAAAATTGGTTTTTCGGAACAAAGGTCAAGATTCATATGTATCGAACGGTGGGCAGAGATCCGACTGAAATTTGGGATCTTGGTACGGCCGTGTATCATTCTGACAAGACGTGGGAATATGGAGCCCCCGACGAAATTTCTCTGCTGAGGTACAAAGCGGCTATTCGGAATTGGTGCGATAATAACAAAGTTTTAATTGATAAGGATGATTGCGTTATTTTTAAATGAATCTACGCAGGACTTGTGATTTTAGATTTTACTACTATGAAATAAATCTGTTTCCAGAATGACGACGATCTTTGTAGTAAAATGTAGGCTGCAAAAATGCAGTAGCTAATAATTCAACGTTCCGAATGAGGGAAAGTGGGGCAGGATGCACCAGGGGGCAAGATGAAAATTGGCTCATTGTCGTCAGAGATGTAATTGAAAAAAATTTTCTGGGTAATTGGTGGATGAGTATCTATTCGATACAAAACAAAAAAATTACCGACCTGATGGATTGCTTGTCTATGAGGGTGTCTCCGGTAAAGATAGGTGAATCGGCCTAAGAGCTACTTTTTGAAACTAACTATCAGACATTATTAAGGACTCCAAAAAATAATTTTAGGGTGCATTTTCCACCTCCCACCTCACTCCGTTTCATCCTCCCCCCCCCATATCGGGTTTTCTTCAAAAAATCACATTTCGGAACCAAATGAACCAAAAATTTTGAAATTTATGTGGTATACTCGGGAAGTAGTAACCAACTTTGAGAATTTTTTCAGATTTTTTTTTGCACCGCCTTCTAGCCAAAACCGCACTTAAAAACCTTAAAATCGCTCTAATTTCAAAACTAAAAGGCATACATTTTTTCTTTTTGGTAGGTACAAATATGGTCCTATCTTGGTACAATATAATGCAAATCTTTTCAGATTTTTTGGTTTGGGTGAACAGGCGAAAAAATGCGATTTTCTATTCAAAAGTACCCATTTCGTCATTCATGCAACCAAAAATTTTGAAATTTCTATGGTATAAACGGGGAGAGGTAACAAGCTTTTGAGAATTTTTTCAGATTTTTTTTGCAATGCATTCTAGAAAAAAAAGCTCCCTCAATCTTTCATAATTTTCACGTTTTTCGCCAAATACATGTAATTTTTTAGATAACTTTCAAATGTTTAGAGGAAGCCTAGAAAATTTTTTTCAAAATTTTTGGACCATTTTTTGCTGATATATAATTTGAAGTATAAAGGGCTAAAAAAGAAAATTAACATGCTATGAGAGCTTCCCATGTCTGGATTGGAACCCCCTCCCACCCCTAAAATATCTCAGTAAAGTACAAATCAAATAGCAGTTTTTGGGTGGAAAATAACACAAAATTCTCTTTCCTTTTTTTGGTTGGTTTTTTGAATGAAAAATCGTTCGATACATTTAAAGGCTCCGATTATACATGTGAGCCTGGATATAGAAACCACCCTTAGGTGTAAAAAATTGATTTCTGAGTTGACACTGATTTTGGGCGTTTCAGAAGGTATAGAATCAAACGAGAACCTCCACTCAAAAACCAATTTTTTACACCTAAGGGTGGTTTCTATATCCAGGCTCACATATTTGATTTCATTTTCATACTCAGAAGGTTCGATTTATGCGAAATCGACACCCATATTGCTGAGTTTATATCAACTCAGAATAGGAGGGTGAGGAGGCTGAAATTGGGTTCCGAAAGTTTGGGTCCCTCGAATATGATTTTTAATTCGATTTTAATGTGGATATTATCGTTAATTTCATTTTTGGCGAAGACAATTTTTTGCTACTACGCGTAACACCTGTAAAAAATAAAAAATAGGTACAGGTTCTTTATTGCTTAGGACTTCAGTTTTTTTTGACGAACTTCCGCTACTTCAAAATTTTCATAATTTCTGTGGTGTACTTATGAATAAATGGCACTCATTTTGAGGGAAAAAATTCCATTGCCTCTTTAACCCTTCATTACAAAAGTGGGTTCAAAATTTTCAAAGAGGCATAACTCAGCAAAAAATGTCTCAAAAATTTTGAAAAAAATTTCTAATGTTCCTCTAAACATTTAAAAGTTATCTAAAAAAAAAAAACGCGACATTTTTACATGAGTGACACGTCATGAGAAGCCATACCTTAGGGTGAAAAACATGCTTTCAAGAAAAACGCCGAAATAGGCCGAAAAGATTTTTATCAAATATGACTTTTTGCCGGAAATGTATTCTCTGATGCCTGAAGAACATTTTAAGCACCCCATCTACTTGTTTCGTTGTTATTTTATTTGAATAATAAAGTTTAAACAGTTTCATAATTTTTTTCAACTCTTTCGCAACGTTGGTTACATTTTGGTGGCGAGATATGGACCTGAAACTTGCACTATTAAATTTCTCGTGTAATTTTACTACAGGACCACCAATTTTTCATCATCATTTCATTTCTATACCTTTATAAGTCGTAGAAATTGAAAAAAATGCAATTAAAAACTTTGAAGAGCTTTTTTCTTGAAAAGTTGTTATCAATTCTTCTCAACTTTAAAGTGTCATAACTTAACGAGTTTTGCTCTGATTGAGCTGCGATTTGCTCCATTCGATTCCTCGTACATTTTTATATAAGAAAATGTCATATTCTCAGCTTTGACCCCTTTCACCCTAAGGTATGGTTTCTCATGACGCGTCACAATTGTATTTGTCGAAAAATGAGAAAATTATGAAAGATTGAGGGTGGGGTTTTGGCTAGAATGCATGGCAAAAAAAATTTGAAAAAATTGTCAAAGTTTGTTGGTATTTCTCCCCGTTTATACCATATAAATTTCAAAATTTTCGTTTGAATGAATGACGAAATGGGTATTTTTGAACAGAAAATCGCATTTTTTCGCCTATTCTCCCAAACCAAAAAATCTGAAAATACGATATTTGCATTATATTGTACCAAGGAAGGACCATATTTGTACCAAAAAGAAAAAATGTATGTCTTTTAGTTTTGAAATTAGAGCGATTTTAAGGTTTCTAAGTGCGGTTTTGGCTATAAAGCGTGCAAAAAATCTGAAAAAATTCTCAAAAGTTGGTTACTACTTCCCGATTATACCACATAAATTTCAAAATTTTTGGTTCATTACGTTCTGAAATGCCATTTTTTGAAGAAAAAACGATATGGGGGGCAGATGAAACGGAGTGAGGAGGGAGGTGGAAAATGCGCCCTAAAATTATTTTTTGGAGTCCTTAATAATGTCTGATAGTTAGTTTTAAAAAGTAGCTCTTAAGCCGATTCATCTATCTTAACCGGGGGTACCCTTTGTTTTTTGTGAAATATCATAGGTATTTTCAAGTTTTGAAAAAAAAAATCAGGTAATTTTTTTTGTAATCTACATCCAATTACCTATCGAATGATGTATTTGGTTGGAATTTCCCCCCATATTTTCTTCCCAGTGCATTGCGTTAAAGAAAAATAGTGCCAGTGGGGCAAGATGTAAATTGAAAATGGGGGTGCAAACATTGTTTTTAAATACGAATTTTTCGAAAAAGTCACATATGGTACTAAAGATGGTCCAATTGATATTTTTGTGATATTTTTTCCAGGATGTCACATTTTTGCTTTAATTTTTAGATAGAATATCAAAAATATCAAAAGTTTGCTTAAAAAATCAGAAAATCAATTAAGGCAGCATAAATTACGAATACAAAGGTTTTAGAACTCTTCTTTTCAAAAATTACGCTTCTATTTAAATCTGTAGTATCCACCTCGAATGTATTTACTTGAGTAAATTTTACAAAAAAAAATCGTGATTTTTCATCATATCTTCATTGTTTGCATCTTGCCCCATGGTATTTTGCATCCTGCCCCACCCATGGGGCAGAGGCTTATAACATGTTTTAAATTATAAATTGATCGAATTGTTAATTAACATGAAAGGGTATCTATTCCAAAAAAAATTCGACCTGGGGTTAAAATTGAATAGAATAGTTCAAATTTTTGGATTCTGTGATTCTAAAAATTTCATTTGTTTCAAAAAATAGTTTGGTATTGAATGGATTTGTTTAGGGATCAGTGTTCAGTCTATTAAAAATAAAAATACGAACGTTGGAAACTTTAAAATGGTCAAATTTTGAAAATAAATCAAAATTATGCATATAATATAAAAAAAATTTTGGATGCATTGAAAACTTTCGATTAATAAGTTGTTCGAGTTATTTGAAAAAGGGATGGTGAATAATATACAACACTATAAAATCAAATGAATAATTTGTCTGATATGGGAAATTTTTTTTTAAATTATAAATTTATTGACTTTTTAATTATTGGGAGGGAATATAGAAAATTGACTCGACAGGGCGTATTACTAAACCAACTACACGTTATGGTACATTTCATTCAAATTCGGGCAAGAAAATTGAGAAGCTTCCCTAGTTAATCCACGATTTTACGCGAGAATCTATCAATATGATACCTACCTACATGGATGATTACGTTCGAAGCACCTATCTATTTTTGGATTTCGCCGTTACTATTCTATTTTAACGAACAGAAAATCTTCTGACGATTGGTGACCTCATCAAGAACAACCAGACATTTTTTCTATTTATAAACGAATTAGCACGATTTTGAAAAATTGCACGCTCAGAGCATCTGAAAAATTTATACAAGTACAAGTTGCACGTAACAAACGCAAGTTGACATTTTTCGATGCCTGACGAGTGATCGTTTTGTTGAAAGTAGGCGATACTGGCTGCGTCGAGTGGATCTCACTGCTTTTAGACAGGTAACTATACTAAAACTCAAGAAACTTTCGTACTTACTTAACTTCGATGTAGAAAAATGCATGTAAATAATTTTCAACGCGGAGAGTTCAGGTGAAAAAAGCCAAGAAGTACTTCCAGACATCCCAGCCAAAATTTGAAAAAAAAAAAAAGGAACTTTAGGAACTTCCAACAGTCGGAAAAGTGACTAAAAAAGTCCAAAAAAGTAACCTTTTTTAAAATTTTAATTCATGATTTCACCTAGAAAATGTAAAAAAGTCATTCGAATTTTTACTTGGAGGGTTCGTAATACTAAAATGCCACGGTATACTTTTTTCAAATCATTTTTTAAAACAATTTTTGATTTAGTCTATGATCCAAACACGAAAAAGTGTTCATCCAGCGATCTTTTTTGAGAACCAAAAAAATGAGCTGCCAAAATGTCGGTACTATCCGCCTCATTCGAAAAAGTGCAGTTTCAGATTTTTAACCCTGCACAATGGGGGGTGGGACCCCTAAAAAGGTGATTTAGGGGACATGGTCCGAACCAAAAAAATTCGACGGATTTGGGTTGAGGAACTTCTCCTGATACCGAATATGTAATTTTTTTCCGTTGCACCCTGCACAACTGCATTTTATTGCACTTCAAGTGCAATTTTTATGCATTTTGGACGATTTTTGACAGTAAAAGAGCCCTCCTATCCAAAATATAGGTGAGAACCGAAAAATACTCGTCAATTTTGTTGAATGTAGTCATTTAAAGTCCATTCCCGCAAAAATGGGCGAAAAATTTTTGCACAATGCGAAGTAATGAAAATGAACAGGTTGGTCACCCCATCCCCCCCACCAAAATTAAGTCATGGAATACTTGCTCAAAAATGGCAATGCGATACATCAAAATGGGTCAAAATTTCGCGCTGAATCCGAAAATTATCATCATTTTTTTATTTCGACCCCCCTCGTTGGAGTTCTGCCCCCCAAACTTGAATTTGAGGGGGAAACTAAAAAATTGGCATCATTTAAATGAAACGTAATTGGAATTTACGCAAATCAGACAATTTTGGTTGATTGATCTTAACTTTCAGCATACCTTGATTCCCCCAAAAAATTTCCAACCCTCATCCCTCCCACCCCGCCAAATTATAATAAAAACATTAATTTAAAAACAGCGATGCGGCATATCGAAATGGTTTGAAATTTTACGCTGAATTTGAAAATGGTAATAATTTTTGAATTTGATCCCCCTCGGTGGAGTTTTGCCCCCAAACTACAATTTGAAGGGGTATAAATGAATAATTGACCTTATTAGATGAAACGTAATTGCAATTTACACGCATCAGGCTGTAGCAGTCGATGAGTTCCAATTCTGCAGCATATATATAGACTCAAAAAAATTTCTACCCCTCGCACCTCCCGCCCTTGCCGCATCTTACCGGATAAAAACATTTATTTTATAACATAGCTGTATGACATTTTACAATGCCTTAAAATTTCGCGCTCAAGCTATACGTAGTTCATTGGAGGATGGCGGACGCATTAAAGTCTGTCAGTGAAGTAGTGTTTTTCTTTTTTTTCAACAGACAAAATAAATCGACATTTTTTTTCTTGAAAAATGATAAGACATTAAAAATTTAAAAAAATAAAGGATAGGTCAAATTAAAAAATTACTACGTGTTTCGAACTCAGCGCGAAATTTTAAGTCATTTTAAAATGTCACACGGCTATATAAAATAAATGAATAAGTGAATGTGCCACAACAAAAAGGGCATAACTCAGCATATGTCCTTTTTGATGCGGCAAGCGATTCGTATTCTCTGAAGTTTTCTCTATCCAATGAGCCCCCTCCCACCTTCCAATATGTTTTCCTCGAAGAGTTATGGCGTTTTTAAAATGCGAAGTTCGAAATTTTGATACCGACATTACATGTTTGATTTTCGAGAATTTGCGTAATGTTTAATTTTTTCACTGTGCATTTAATGAAGTGTTTTTTATATAACTTTTCGTCATAAATTTGAAAAAATAATAAAATTTGTCCAAAATGTATTTTTAGCATTTTTTTGTAACCAAGAAAATGAAAAAAAGTTGTCATTTTTCAAAGTGCGATATATCCGCTCCCTGAAGAGATAATTTGAATTTTTTTCACGAAAATGTTCCTTTTTTCATTCTCTTCAACTTTTGTATGAACTATGATTTTTTTTAATTTTCACTTCCGGAAAAATTATAGGTCATCAAACGTAGAAGGGTCAAAATGAAACTTTGTCACAACAAAAAGGACATATAACTCAACCTTTTGTTTTCAATATAGAAAAAAATAGAAAATATATCAAGTGATGGGCGAGCTGTTTTCTTGTAGCAAAACGATGAAATTTTAAGGTAAAATTTTTTCCCCAGCTCAATTCCTTAATTTAGTATTAAAAAAAGTATAGGTACTTAAATTTCAATCGCGATTTCCAAAAAACGCCATTTTTTCTATATGTCCTTTTTGCTGTGACACGTTCAAATGTAACTCAACTTGAAGAAAAAAATCAGAAAAGGGAAATTTTCGAGTGATTTTCCCGCATACTTCTTTTTTTTTTCAGCGAAAACCCGAGGACATGAACAAATCACCACCTACGTTCATCACGCTCTTGCCATTTGTTATTTTGAGCATGACCAGAGTAGCAGAGTCAAACGATCAGCTATCCTATGGTAATAATCCAGACAAAAAATCAATCAGCAGCAAATACAAACTCGAACCAGCACACTAATTCATGTTCTGTTTTTTTTTTCGCAGAAAATGATATTTTCCGTCTTCGGTGCTTGCTTTTCAAAGATATAGGCTGCGATGTCGAATGTTTCGTCATAAGTAAAGCTTTCGGAAAATTGGGAAGCGGATTTTGCCGCGTGGACTCCATCTGCCAATGCTCTTACGCCGAAAATCCCTCTTTGGCTGATCTGTGGAGAGAAAAATTTGGCCGGTCTGAAGACCTTCTGGGTGAAATTCAAGCCAACCGCGATCATTCCGAAACGGCTTACGCAATACTAGCCGAACCATTTAAAACCGTCTTACAAATAAAAGAAACACTGAAGAAGAAGTTATCCTTATCAGAAGAACAATACAGTCAACTTGACGTTACCGATACAAGCCCCGCCACGCAAATTAATCCAACACTGAATGTAATCAATTTTCTCTATATGGAAAAATACGTCGACAAGACATTATCCAAAGAGCTGAAATCCAGGGACGAAGAATTATCCGCCATCGATTTGGAAACAATGTTACTCAAAGTTCTAAACGACAACGTAGACAAACCTGGCATTTTCGAAAAACTCATATCGGAGATTCGCCGAATGCAAAATACATACCTGACCGGCTTTATAGACAGATACTTGGCCGAAAATCACAAGGGAGAATCTACGACCGATGAAAACGGCTCCAATGACAAGGTTGATAACGAAGAAAATGGTGCCGATGGAAACGATGATGTCGAACACAACGAGGACGTAAGTCAAAAAGTCGTCAATATTTCTGAAGCAATTTCTAATAGCATCACCGACAAGCTGGTAAAAAAAGTGAAAAAACGCACACACGATGGTTGGCTAAAATGGGCTGGAAAAAAAATCACACACGCCATCTCATCATTTCTATTTTGGCCCAGCAAATCGGATAACGACGTTGACTTGGATAAAGTACTCGACGACTCGAATTTTTTCAAGCCAACTTCCAAAATTGATAAAAAACTTTTTAGAAAATCCAAACCGATAGATCAAACCTGGAGAGACGATAAGTTGACTTTACGTTACCGAGGAGACAGAAAAATCGTTATAAACTTGAACTGGATCAAAAACCCAGTCCTGGTAAGTATACTGAAAACCAGCGAATCGAACGTGAATCAAAATTGGATTTTCGGAACAATGGTCTCAATCAATATTTTTCGAACGGTGGGCGGAGATTCGAGTCAAACTTGGAATTTTGGCAAGACCGCATACCTTCCTGATAAGACGTGGAGAGACGGAAACCGCGACGAAAAAACCTTGCTGAGGTACAAAGCGGTTATACGGAATTGGTGCGATAATAACAGATTTTTGATTGATAAAGATGATTGCGTTATTTTCACATGAATCTATACAATATACATGCACTTGATTTTTTTTTACTAAGTATGAAATGAGTCTGTTTTCAAGATGACGGCGACATTCGTCATAAAATGTACGCTGCAAAAATTCAATTCAATATGGTAATAATTCAGTGTTCAGAATACAGTCTAGCCATTTAAACGTTTCATCGGAACCACTTTCGTAATTCAAGGTGTCGACTGGATTTAAAGAAAATGAAAATTCTTGTTATTTCCTGGAGTTTCCTGGCCATTCTCAAACATTCACTTCTCTTACTTCAAATTAGCCCAAAACATCAGCAATTCTTGCTTTTTATAGTTGGTAAAATTAGGGCTATTCCATACTAAAACAGACCAAATTTGAAGTCGGGTTTTCCGATTTCGCTCGAATAGGGGTCGGGGAGGCGCAGGCGGACCTCGAAATTTTTATGCAATTGCGATTTTTAGCCAAATTACCCAACTTTGAAGGCTCATATCTCGAGATAGGTTGTACTTGAGGAAAAACTCTTTGCGGGGTCTGAAAGATAATAGGAGATTCAAAACCGGTAATTACATTTTGAAAAGCCTAAAGTTGAACCTTGGTAGTAAAAGCTCAACTTTCATGATAAGAACAAAAGATGAAAGCTACCATTTAAAAATCTGAAAAAATTACAGTAAGTAGCTCTTTTTACAATTTTTTCAACCAATAAATTTTCAAGATGGGCTCTCCAGACCCCAAGGGGTACAGGGGTTCACAATTTTGATTAAAATTCAAAAAAATTGAAAAAGTAAAGCAATACATCGATTACTACTAATTCGAAGGCGCTGATTTCGAATATGTACTCAGTTTTTTCATTTGACCCCACTGAACCCCCTCTATTAGCCTTCTTGATAGGGTCAAAATTCAAAAAAAAAATTACGTTTGACCTGTCGTTTGTTAGGTTTCTGAGGGCGCTGAGATTTGCCCCCATAGTGCCCCTCTAGCCCCCAATTTTGGGAAAAGCTATGTTGAGAAACGAAAATATCGTGTGGCATATAGATTCTAACTAATTTGAGGGCGTAGAATTCGAATATCGACTTACGTTTTGATCCGACCTCCTCCCCGTGCTTCAACTGACCAGTTCCTCCAAACTTTGGTAATCAATACGGAATTGAATATTTCAAAAAATTACAGGGAGGGGGTCGGATCAAAAAGTAAGTCGATATTCGAATTCTGCGTCCTCAAATTAGTTAGAATCGATATGCCACGCGATATTTTCGTTTCTCAACATAGTTTTCCCCAAAATTTTGGGACTAGGAGGGCACTAAGGGGCAAATCCTAAAAATATGCAAAATACCTCCAGCCCAAGTAATAGGGAAACTAGTTACCAATGTCGATCATCCACAGAACATTGTGAAAAAGGGCCCACACCATTGGCCTCCTTTACCCCTCCCCTTCCTCCGCCCCTGTGGTCGTTGTGATAAATAAAGTAATAACCGATATTGGTGTCGTTTTCATATGAATCAGACCTTCTGAAAACGATTTTGAAGTCTAATTCCCATTTGAACCACCCCCCCCCCCCATCGTCAAATTGTCATTCAATACTATTTGGCGAAAAATGGACGAAAAATAAATATGTACCAGTATGATTAAAAAGCATGTCGATTGATAGGTATCTCTTCAAACTTATGTAATGTATACTTGGGTATACCAATTTGACGATTAAGGGGGGGGGGGGGGTTGGTGATTCAAATGGGAAATGGACTTCAAAATCGTTTTCAGAAGGTCTGATTCATATGAAAACGATACCAATATCGGTTATTACTTTATTTATCACAACGACCACAGGGGCGGAGGAAGGGGAGGGGTAAAGGAGGCCAATGGTGTGGGCCCTTTTTCACAATGTTCTGTGGTCCTCAAAATGAAATATTTTCGTGATGATCGACATTGGTAACTATGTTTCCCAATTACTTGTGCTGGAGGTATTTATGTACGTGAATTTTGAGTATTTCACCACCCGGGGGGTTAGTTTTTATTTTTTTTGACAATGTTCCACATGTTCAAAATTTTCAAAATTTTTATGGTATACTTATGGGTAAACAACACTTCTTCTGAGGAAAAAAATTTCACTGCCCCTTTGACCCTTCATCCCAAAAGGGGGGTTCAAAATTTTAAAAAGGGCATAACTTAGGGGGAAAGTGCCCAAAAATTTTGAAATTTTTTTTTGAGTTCTCTAAACCTTCTAGAAGCTATCTAAAAAAACGCAAAATTTTTATTTGCATTTGGCGAAAAATGAAAAAATTATGAATAAAAACACACATTTTAGCCCCTCCCTCCCAAAATACTTGAGCTAGGGGTCCAAAAATGGTGTCAAACTTAATTTCCAGATTAGTGAAACATTTTAGGGTAGGAACGGTCGAAATCGGTTTCCAAGGCCAAAACCCTATACTTAACCGGCTATACTCTTTGTGAAGATATTCGAACATTGCACAAAGTTTGGAACACTGGCTTCATCGATAGATATCTACTTGAAGAAGTATTCATTTGGAAGACAAATAACTTTGCATGTAAAAAACATGTTAAATAGGTAATTGAAGAAAATTCAATAGAGGGACGTGTACGCAAATAGTTTATTGCCACGGGCAGCGCGTAGGAAAGGTTGTTTCACCCCTCCTCGGGGTCTGAAAAAAATATATGTTATACCTGAGGGTAGGACCAACTTTAAAAAAAAAATCCAGTCGCCCCCCTCCGATTTTTTTTCTACGAATTTTTGAAATTTTCAAACCCCTCAAAACCCCCAAATACGCGAAAAAAATTTGAAAAAATTCTCACGTATACACCTACCCACTACCTATTTTCTGTGAAAATTTCAAAATTTTTGAACCACCCTCTTTGGAGATACGAATTTTTGAATTTTGGACATTTACGGCCATTTTATTCGGACTGGGGTGGGGGGATCGAGCCAAAAAATTTTTTGGGGTGAATTTACATCAATACTAACATTTTGGGTGAGTTTCAGCTCAATCGGTGAGGTTGCGGAATTCACCATCTTATGCGGAGAGACTCTTTCATGACAACTATCAACCATTCAGAAGTAAATTCATTTACCATTTTCATTTTTGTATTATCGAGAGGATTTTTTCGCTTGCCCTGCTCAAATCAGACATACCTACACCTTGTGTTCTATGTTTTTTCACGAACGCGAACTTTCTGACGAAAGGTAACCTCATTAACAACAAACAGTTTTTTCTATTTAGGTATATACAAATCTGCTCGATTTCAAAAAAATTGCGTGCATTGTGCATCTAATGAATTGCTCATAACGAACGCAAGTTGAAATTTTTTGTTGTCTGACGAGTGATCGTTCGAAAAACGTTACTTGCTCAGAGCTCAGAGCATCTAACATATCTGTATAAGTGTACGAATTGTTCGTAATCAGCGAAACCTGCCATTTTTCGATGATTAACGAACGATCGGTACCGTGAAGTGACAGCACTAATTACTTCGACTGCAAGTCTTTCTCCGTGTGGTGTCATCGTGAAGAATATTTCTCGCGAATAGTTTCCAATACGAAAGAGTTCGTTTTTTATCTTTTTCGTTTTTTTTTTTTTTCGTTTCCAGAAGTGACATAAGGTGAGAAAAGAGTTGAATTTTTTTTATAGGTAAGATGGATGTAAGTAATGCACCACAATGATAAGTGTTGGGGAAAAAAAAAGGTTTAAAGACTTCATTTCACCAAAAAGAGGCCATAAATTACTCATTTCTGAATTTTTCATGCCGGTATTTTCAGGTGTAGGTACTTAATTTAATCTTTCTTGAAACAAATTTGACTAAAAATTTTCAATTTTCTTTATAATTAAAACATATATAAAAATTGTGTAACAAATATTCGTGAATAACCTCAACATATAACGATGTCAAAAACATGAAAAATTTGATTTGGAATACCTATCTGTCAAAATGAAGCAATTTTTGTGCTTTCCCTAATTTTTCCCCACTTGAAAATATCCATAATACGTTCTTCAATCTTAGATGAAAAATTATCAAGTCGTTTGAAGTAATTTTACAATTACTTCCGCAATTTTTGAAAAAAAAAAGTCAGGTCCTCTCAGCGTTTCACGAAAACTAAAACCGAAAATTACATTACTGCGCACTCAAAAAAAGAATATTAATAAATTTTATTTTAAAAAATAATAACGCGGTCCCATTTAAAAAGTTGGCAAAATTTAATCTAAAAATATGTAATAATATTTATCAAGGTTGCGTTCAGGATGGAAAATGTATACACAAAAATGACGTCATTTTTGTGTATAAACATATAAAGAAATTTAGAGGATGTGCGAATTCATTCCTTTCAAAAATAAAAATTTAAAAACTGATGGTTAGCAAAGGAACCTTTTTGCCTTGAATTTATATTGATTTAATGAAGAATGATTACAGTATTATTTTCTTTGTATGTTTTTATCACTATTTTTTCGGATCAAAATCTTTCAGGAACGAAAACAATCTGATTGGTTAATTTTTGTATACACCTAAAAATGACGTCATTTTTGTGTATACACAACCCAACCTGAACGCAACCCAAGATGTTTAGTAAAATTTATCAATCAATAGGTAATAAATTTTACCAAATACTTGGTAAAGTTTATTATTGAATGATGAATTTTACTAAATATCTTGATAAATATTATTATTTTTATATTAAATTTTGCCAACTTTTTGAATGGGCCGCGTTATTATTTTTTTAAATAAAATTTACTAATTTTTTCAATATTTTCTATTACTACTTTTTTGCGTGCAAAGTTGACATAGGTACCAGTTACACTTACCCTCCATCGTACTTACAACCACAACTTTGGTTCTTCCTGGAGAGAAGGGTATTAATTGTATTGGCACGAGATGTCTTCTTGTACGATTTCTATAAAATCGGTAAAAATTCAATATTTTTGAAAGTAGAAAGGATTCAATACCCAGGTAAAAATATCTAAAAAAAATTATTATAATTTAAACTACTTCTTGGGAAAATTATAGGCCAATTATCATTTATATTTAAAAAATAGAAATCTCGTTTCGAAAAAAAATCAAAATAATTTTAATTTTTGACTCGCACGTAGTCGAAAATATTACAAAATATATGATTTCAACGACTATTCAAATGAAATTTTTTGCACGTCAAAAGTGAAAAATTAACATCAATTTTGTAATTTTCATCACTCAAACTTAATTTACCTACTCATCAAAAATGCAATTTTTCAATCAGGATGTCAACTGCTCTGTGATAAGCGTTCACACCTATCCTTGACTAAGTTTATATGTAGTATTGTTTTGATTCGAAAAAATTTCAAAAAAGAAGGAACGAGTCCCCAAAATGCCTGAAGTAAGCAATTTAAAAAGTTCGTATAAGACATTTAAAAAATGATAATGATTCAAGATTTCAAATTTGATCCTCCACCTCATCTATTTTGCTTCCTTAAAAAAAACTTCCAAATTTTTCAAAAATGTCAATTCAAAGTAGATAGGTACCTCTTTTTTATCTGATGGTACACGAACACTTATTTTTTGTACGCCCACGTTTCAATACTTATGGATATTTTCATTCAGAAAGTCATCCTTGTGAATTTTCTCATCACCAAGAACTGCAGGGTGTCCACTATATCTCAGAAATGATTTTCCCTGACTTCCAGGTTTTCCAGACCAATTTTACGAAATTTTCCAAAACTTTTAAATTTATGTTATTCCCGATAGATGCAGAAGGGGTGTTTTTTTCGAGTGATGAAATTGTGCAGAAAAAAGATTTAAATTGCATAATGTCCAACAATTTTTTTCAAAAATCATTAATTCTTATGAAATTTTTAGATGCTCCTTTTTCCGGCCACGAAAACGACTTAAATTCAATTCTGAAAATTTTTGACACCACCTCCCTCTCAACTTGAGACCTTGAATTCATAACAGAAAAAATTTCAAACAAAAAGGAAAAACTTTGGTGTCAACCAAATCGTGAGACTAAAAGTTCGGATATTTCCAGTCTGAAAATTCAAAAATTTCTTCAAAAATAAATACTCCCCCCTCCCCCCAAAAAACACGTACCTCAAATTTATAAATTTTACGAAAGTCCCAAACACAATATTTTCGGCTTAGCTCAGTAAATAATGGATCGATGTTCGATGAGGAGTAAAATATCAATTATTTTGATAAGATATATGTAGGTATAAATGCGATGAGCCCGAGCGAAGCGAGGGTGAAAATTTTTGGAGAAAAAGACCTTCAAAACTTTAAAATTCATCACTTCACACCTCCTAGTAAAGTTTCCCAAAATGTGACCAAAAAATACAAATTCTCTTCCAATTCCTTTCCCTTCTTTTTCAGAATTGTGATCAGGGGCATCATGGTACTCCTTTCTCATTATCTCATTAGGTACATTTTATCAAAAAGTACGTGTTCAAAAAAAAAACTCTGTACAAAGAATTTTTTTTTTGAAAATTCAATAAGTCAATGTCAACAGACAAAAACGTGTGTTTAAATATCAATTTTCTTGGTACATTATGGTCAACAAAAAATGTAACATATGAAAATTAGGTAAAACAATTTGGTCCGAGCGGAGCGAGGGGAATTTTTTTGGAAAAATTTATAATAAAATGAGTCCAGAAACTTCAGATAATTTATTCTTCTTCTGGATATCTACAAAATTTCAGCGGAAATGCCAGAAATTTCAAAATTCCCTGACTTTTCCCTGACTTTTCCAGACGGTCAAAATTCCCTGACTTCAGTGGCGTACCGAAGGCATTTCCCAGGAGAAGGGGGGGAGGAAGGTTTGATGAAAATTCCAACACAAATTTTTAAAATTCCCAACTATATTTCGCCGATATTATTGACATTTCAATTTTTAAAAAATGAACCAGCGATAATTAACATAAAATTGTCCATTTGTCCTGAGCGAAGCAAGGTATTTATCTATATTGAAACGAGAGTAAAAAATTTCAAAATAATTATAATTTGATTTGGAAAAATTTGTATTTCAATGTAAATACGAGAAAAAGAAAAATTGCGTGTTTAATGCCCAAAAAAAACCTTATTCATCAGTTGGGAAAATTACAAATTTTCCTAACTAATGCGTTGAAATGTTCAATTTTCCCATCTCACAAGTAAAAAATTCCGTCTGGGGGAGCTCTCCCTCTCCCCCATCGGTACGTCCCTGCCTGACTTTTCCCGGTTTTCACGGTTTCCCGATTTTCTAGAAAATGGTCACCCTGAACTATGATGAAAAAAAGGGGAAATATTTATAGACCTACCTTAGGTTGTCCCAGCTAAAATGAAAGTTGAAATTTTGGGGCTTACCTTCTAAATTTTTTACTTTTACCCCTAAAACATTTTTAAGCTTGGTTACGACCCGACAGAAGCACGTTTACTTTCGCCTACGTCGAAAATTAAAGGTGCTACGATGCTTGAAAATTTTTAAAAAACATGCTACACTTGGATTTTCAAATATATTTTTAAAAAAAATTTCCACTTTCAGACTTTTATTTTTTCAAAATTAAATTCAAGCTAAATTTCAGGAAAAAAGTCATCTTCTTCATCCATTTTTCGACTTCAACTTAATTTATTCGAGTATAAATACTTGAGTACATTTATGTCATCATTAGAATGACAGCTCTAGAAATCTAAAACTCTTAAACTGAGATGAGAATTTTCATGTTTTTTTTTCAAGTCTGAATGGAAACTAAATTTTGAAGCTGTTGCCTTCAAGAATCGCTTATATAGGCCAGAAATTGCTAATTGTCGTGTATTTTCATTTTTTCAAATCAAAAAACATACAACGATGACGTTGGTATTTGGGACTTTTTTCTGAAATTTAGCTTGAATTTAATTTTAAAAAAAATAATTAAAATCTGAGAGTGGAATTTTTTTTTAATTTATTTGAAAATTTATCCAAGTGTAGCATGTTTTTTAAAAATTTTCAAGCATCGTAGCACCTTTAATTTTCGACGTAGGCAAAAATTGTATATGATTTTTTTCGTAGATCTTCTTATATGCAATAAGAAAAGTGCTATAAATATTTCGCGTAAACTAGAAATTGAAAGAGTTACAGCAGCACTTTGAAAATTCCTTAATTTTAGCAATTTCTCCCGAATTTCAAAGTATCGTAGCGCCTCCAATTTTCGACTTGGGCAAATATTTTATATAACATTTTTTGTCGATCTTTTCACGTACAATAAGAAAGGCTCCATACATTTTTCACCTCAATTGAAAAAGTTACGGCACATTGAAAATTCCTTAAAATCCGTGACTTATGACAAGACTTTGAGGCCATGGCGCTGGCACTTCGTCAAAATCAAAGAAAGAGTTAATAGTCAAATATGCTTCTCAAATTCAAACTAATTTTTTTTAACATACTCGATCAAAAAAATCCTGGATGATTTTTTCACTTCTCAATTTTCAATTTCAAGCGAAACTCTATCAATATGATCAAATCATCATCTACATTCATTGCGCTCTTGACATACACCATTCTGAACATTACCAGAGAAGCTACTTCAACAGATCAGCCACCCAATGGTAATAATCCAGACGAAAAAAACTCCGAACTAGGTACCCACATGCCGAACAGATTACACTCTCGATCACTTTGCTAAACATTTAATTCGTGTCTTGTTATTTTTCACAGAAAATGATTTATTACGTCTTCAATGCTTGCTTTTCAAAGATATAGGCTGCGACATCGAATGTTTCGTCATAAACAACGCTTTCGGAAAATTAGGCAGCGGAGTTTGCGATGAGGACAACATCTGCCAATGCACTTCCGCCGAAAACCCTTCCTTGGCTGCCCTCTGGACACAGAAATTTCGCTCGACAGAGGAACTTATTCTAGGAAGAATTCAAGCCAGTCACGAGCTTTCCAATAGAGCTTACGAAATACTCGCCACACCATTCAAGACCGGCTTACAAATTAAAGAAACATTAAAGGAGAAGTTACCGTTATCAGAAGAAGAATACAATGAACTTCAAGTTATCGATCCAAGTCCCGCCGCCCAAATGAATCCAAAACTGAATGAAATCAATTTGTCCGATATCGAAAAATACGTCGACAAGGCATTAACCACAGAGCTGAAATCCAGGAGCGACGAATTATCCGCCATCGATTTGGAAACAACGTTACTCAAAGTTTTAAACGACAACGTAGACAAATCTGGCGATTTTGAAAAACTCAAATCCGAGATTCGTCGGATCCAGAATACATACCTGAACAGCCTCCTGAACAATTACTTGATTGAAAATCACATGGGAGAATCTACACCCGATGAAAAGAACTCCGACGACCAGGTTGATAATCTAGAAAAGGGTACCAAGGGAGACAATGATGCCGAAGGAAACGAGGACGCCAGCCAAAAAGCTGTCAATATTGCTGAAACACTTTCTTATACCATCGCCAACAAACTTGTAAAAAAAGTGAAAAAACCCAAGTCCAATTGGCTAAACTGGTTCAAAGAAACAATCACAAACGTTGTCTCATCGTTACTATTTTCATCCACCAAACCTGATAACAACGTTGGTATGGATAAAGTACTCAAAGATCCGACTTTTTTCATACTTCCCCCCAAAGTTAATAGAAAACTTTTTAGAAAATCCAAACCGATAGATCAAAACTGGAGAGACAATACGTTCACTTTACGTTACCGAAGGGACGGAAAAGGCTTTATAAACTTGAACTGGATCAAAAAACCAGTCCTGGTAAGTATACTGAAAACTGGCGAATCGAAAATAACTCAAAACTGGTCTTTCGGAACGAAGGCCTCAATCAATATATTTCAAACGAAGGACGAATATTCGAGTCAAATTTGGGATTTTGGTACGACCGCGTACTATCTTCCTAGCAAGACATGGAGAAACGGACAAGTCGACGAAAATTCCTTGACGAAGTACAAAGGGGCTATCAGGAATTGGTGCGATAATAACAAATTTTTAATTGATAAAGGTGATTGCATTATTTTTATATGAATCTATAAATGCCATTCGGATATATTTTTCTACTATTGAATAAATGTGTATCCAAGATGACGATGATTTTCGTAATAAAATGTACGCTGAAAGAATTCAGTAGGTAATAATTCGGTGTTTAGAATATAAATTCGATGATTTCGCTACAAACATTTTGTGGCACAATTATAAAATTATATTATACTCTTCAATTATCAAATAAGGTCAATTTAAATTTTGGCCTCGAAATTCATCAAAAACCAAATCATTACGACTTATTTTCCACAATATATCCAAAAAATTGACCGGGAAAAAGGTTCCAGCGAGATATCGGTAGGTATAATTTTCGAATTATTATTCAGATTCACTTTCCATACTTACAAGGAGGTTAGGGTGTTTCATGTGACATTTTTTTAGAAATTTGACAGTGCCGCCCCCTCATTTTGTTCTTTTTGATGAAAAAAGACTCCCATAAAAATTTTAGCCGGAAAAAATTACTTTGAGTGGTGGCGCAAAGGAACTAAAAATTCCCCATTTAATATAATGTAAAAAATGGTCTAAAAATTCAACATTCCATTTAGCGGGTCAATTTTTCATGTTCAAGTTGAAAATGAAACAAAAAACGGTTTAAAAACAAATAACATGAAACACTTTTGTAAAAAAATAACGCGAAATTCATTTCATGTGATTAAAAAAAAATGTGCTCAACACCGCGAGAGAGATCATCAAACTCGCGAGGGCTTGGTGGGCTATTCATGCAATACCGGACAATCATATTCGTAACTTTACCTTTCTTGCGCCACCACTTGAGATTATTTTTTGGGCTGATTTTTTGTATTTCTCATTTTCTAGGTCTAATGAACATTTTTAGAGGGCGGCACGTCAAAAATATTGAAAAAAAATTTCCCATATAAAAATGAAACAGCCTAAGGGAGGTATCTCAACTCAAAGTGAAATTTTGAGCCCAAACAAAAAAAATCGATAGTACATCATAACAAGACCTTTAACCCAAAATTTCAGGTCCTGAAGTTCATTTCTCGATTTTTGGTGAATTTTTGAAATTTCAAAATTACCTCAACGTCCTAAAAAATATGAACATTTGATGTAATCAACGAAATAAGCTGAAATATGTACATTTTATGCTTAGAGGTATAGTTCAACGGCGCAGCTTTTCTATCCGTCTGGTATTTTTCAATAATCGAGCCATGACCTCCTAATTTTGAATTTGGCACACTAGGATTGGTCCAATATTATTTTTTCATGATCGATTTAAATACTTTCATCAACTTACCAAGTAACGTCTTCTATAAAAGTGCTTACCTGTAACAAAAAAACAAAAAAAAATGTTAGATTTTTGTTCATTCACACATGTCTACACAGATTGCAGGTAGATAATTAGGTATGCACTTGTAAATACAATAATTAATAAACAGCTAAGAATATTGAATCAAATAACTATCAGTCTAAAAACAATTTCATTTAAAAAAAAATAAAAATAAAAATTATAATTAAAAAAATCAAATTAAAATATGAATATGGGATACCACTTTTTGATCCCTACAAGAAGGTTGAAAAGTTGCAAATCGTAAATTTCAAGATTTCTTAATTTCTACTTATCTTTAAATCGCTCACTCAACCCCTTCTAAATCGAGCAAAAAAAATTTTCACCTTTGATTTTTTTTAGAAATAAGTATCATAAAAAATTATTCTAGACGACTGAAAAAAAATAGGCACGATTCTGATCAGAAGTTGCAAATTGCAAATTTAAAGATTTCATAATTTCTATCTTTAAATCGCTCACTCAAACCCTTCTAAATCGAGCAAAATAATTTTTTCATCTTTGTTTTTTTTTTAAATAAGTATCATAAAAAATTATTCTATAGACGACTGAAAAAAATTAGGCATAATTCTGATGAAAAGCTGCAAATTGCAAATTTAAAGAATTCTTAATTTCTATCTTTAATTCACTCACTCAAACCCTTCTAAATCGAGCAAAAAAAATTTTTTTCACCTAAAGATTTTTTGAAAAATGTCATAAAAAATTATTCAAGACGACTAAAAAAATCAGGCATGATTCTAAGTTGTTTTAATGAGCAATTTCATTTCGGTAGAAATCAAAAAATTTTTCTCGAGCAAAAAAGTGTCCCTTCAAGGTCAGTGATTCCGACGTTCAGTGGAGGTGTAATAACTTGAATCGCATTATTTCAGGGGGAGAGGGGTGACCAAGGTTACTAGTAGGTGACTGTAACCAGATTTAGCAAAAAATCGTTTTGTTTTTTTTTTTTGAAAATGATCCCACTTTGAGATCCCCTAGTTCGGTCCCATTTTGAGCTGGGAGGCTCAAAATTTATATAATTGTTACTGAGGGAAAAAATCATTAATGATGATTACCCATAGCTTTTGGTTTTTTCAATTTCCAATACTTGTTTTTAAAAAAGAAAAAAATACGTTTTTAATTCATAAAAAAATAAAATTGCCAATACGAGGCATAATGATGGAAAGTTGCTTTTTCTATAAAAATTTCAAAAAATTATGAACATTTAATTTTAATCAAATTCGTCATAAAATAACACAAACAAAAATATTAATAAAATAAATGAATAATTTCAAAAACTAGTGTACATCTAATGAGAATTATTATGAAAACGTAATAAGTTAAAAAATAGTTTTTCATAATTATTATCAGGAATGTATCAATTTAATTTTTTTCAAATTGCGTATGAAATTTCAGCTTCTCTGCACTAATTTTATAACATTTCAAACTATTTTAACAATTTCAACATCATTTTATGAACTTCTGAATAATTTTTTTTGAAATTTTAATCGTTTTTGAATTCTGAGCTTTCAAAAACTTCACGACACTTGAACTCATTCCGCGTTATTTTGAATATTTTCATTCACAGGTAGGTATGTGATTCGAAAACTGTTTCATCAATTCAAATGGTTTGAGTTCTATTTTGAACTCGCGCTACAATATATTTGAAAACCAAAAAACACATTAAAACCACGACAAATAATAATCCCAATTACAGGAGAAGATCTCATGCCAGCCAATAACTATTTAGAAATAAATTCATCATTAGTCGTAAAAATAATAGCAATTTCAGTACCTGTAACATCACATGTGTCAAGCATTATTACGGTTAGTTTATAAATAGATAATTACGTGAGAAATGTCTATTTTTAGTCTGCACTGTTGCTATTCTATTTTCACGTACCTGCTGTAATAAACCTTCAACCTCATCAAGAACAACCAGTAGCACGATTTAAAAAAAGTTATACCTCAGAGTATCTGAAAAATCGATACAAGTACGAATTGCTCGCAACCAACGCAAGTTGACATTTTTCGACGCCTGACGAGTGATTGTTTTGCTGAGAATAGACGGTAGTGACTGCGTCGTGTAAATCCTACTGATTTTAGACAGGTAACTACTAAAATACCAGAAACTTTTGTATTTAACGTCGATGTAGAACAATTTATGTAAATAGTTTTCAATACGAAGAGTTCGAGTTAGACAAGCCGAGAAGTACTTCTTTTTGAAAAATAACAGGGGGAAACAAAAAATAGTTACACAAAATGCCAAAAGAACAAGGTAAAAATTTGAGCTTCCAAATTTAATCCATTTAACACTTCTCCAGTTTGTTTTCAACTTTTGAAAAAATTAATTAAAACGTTCAATAGTTGATATTTAAAAAATATTTTCGGGCCAAAATTTAAAAATATTTTCAAACTGTTTAGAAAAATGGAAGAAGAGCTAGAAAGCCAAGTTTGAGGCTCAAAATTAATATTTATTCTAGACAACCATGTCACAATTTTTTTCACAGTCAACTCCAACTTTCTTTAGAGAAAATATTTTTTTAGTCTATATTGTGGTAAGTATGTACTGGGCTATTTTTTCCCTTGTTCCAGATATTTTTCAAAAGAACCATATTATCTGTTTTTGACGACTTTAACCCATTATCAAAATATTACCCTGAAATTTACACTAAATATATAAGTAGGTAAAAAAAAAAAGCTGAAGCTTAAGAAACACGAAAATACTTCCTTAATATTTTTATTTGATGAACGCAGCTCAAGTCTAACAAGGGAGGTATCCCAACTCAAAGTAAAATTTTGAGCTCAAACAAAAAAAATATCGAAAGTACATCATAACAGGACCTCGTACCCAAAGTTTCAGGTGCTGAAGTTCATTTCTCGATTTTTGGCGAATTTTTGAAATTTCAAAATTACCTCATCGTCCTAAAAAAAATGAAAATTTGGTGTGATCAACGAAACAAACTGAAAGAGTATAGCCGGTTAAGTATAGGGTTTTGGCCTTGGAAACCGATTTTGACCGTTCCTACCCTAAAATGTTCCCCTAATCTGGCAATTAAGTTTGACACCATTTTTGGACCCCAAGCTCAAGTATTTTGGGGGGAGGGGCTAAAATGTGTGTTTTTATTCATAATTTTTTCATTTTTCGCCAAATGCAAATAAAAATTTCGCGTTTTTTTAGATAGCTTCTAGAAGGTTAAGAGAACCCAAAAAAAAATTTTCGAAATTTTTGGGCACTTTCCCCCCAAGTTATGCCCTTTTCAAAATTTTGAACCCCCCTTTTGGGATGAAGGGTCAAAGGGGCAATGGAATTTTTTTCCTCAAAGGAAGTGTTGTTTACCCATAAGTATACCATAAAAATTTTGAAAATTTTGAACATGTGGAACATTGTCAAAAAAAATAAAAACTAACCCCCCGCGTGGTGAAATACTCAAAATTCACGTAAATAAATACCTCCAGCACAAGTAATTGGGAAACTATAGTTACCAATGTCGATCATCACGAAAATATTTCATTTTGAGGACCACAGAACATTGTGAAAAAGGGCCCACACCATTGGCCTCCCTTATCCCTCCCCTTCCCCCACCCCTGTGGTCGTTGTGATAAATAAAGTAATAACCGATATTGGTGTCGTTTTCATATGAATCAGACCTTCTGAAAACGATTTTGAAGTCCAATTCCCATTTGAGCTACCACCACAACCCCCCTCCCCCCAATCGTCAAATTGGTATACCCAAGTATACATTACATAAGCGCTATTCCATGCTAAAACAGACCAAAAGTGAAGTCGGGTCTTCCGATTTCGCTCAGATTTTTTTTATGAGTTTCTCTTGGTGGTCTATTCACGAAACCACAATTATTTTTTTTCTAACCCTCAAAGGGGTTGGGAGGTGGGCTTCATAATTTTCATGCAATTGTGATTTTTCGCCAAACTACCCAACTTTGAAGGCTTATATCTTGAAATAGGATGTACTTTGGGGAAAACCGTAGCGGGGCCTGAAAGAGAATTGAAAGTAGATTCAAAAGTGATAATCACATTTTGGAAAGCTCAAAGTTGAACTTTGGTGGCGAAAGCTTAACTTTCATGATATGCACAAAATATGAAAACTACCATTTAAAAATCTGAAAAAATTACAGTGAGTAGCCCTTTTTACCCTTTTTTCATCTGAGAAATTTTCAAGATGGGATCTCCAGACCCCTGGGGGTACAGAGGTCCACAATTTTGACCGAAATTCAAAAAAATCGATAAAGTCGAGTAACACATCGATGACTACTAATTCGAAGGCGCTGAGTTCGAATATGTACTCATTTTTTTCATCCGACCCCTCTGAACCCCCTCGATAGGGCCAAAATTTGAAAAAATGAAAAATAACGTACGACCAGTCGTTTGTTAGGTTTTTGAGGGCGCTGAGTTCGAATATACCGACTACTTCCCCTCAAATTCGTATTTTTTCATTACGTTAAAGCGCGAGGAATGGGGTCAAATCAAAAAGTAAGTTGACATTCGAATTCTATACGCACTCAAATTAGTGAGAATCGTTATGCCACACGCCATTTTAATATCTTAACCCACTTTGGGAGCCAGGAGGGCACTCGGGGGTCAAATCCAAAAAATAATCAAATATTCAGACCCGACTTCACTTTTGGTCTATTTTAGCACGGAATAGCCCTTATGTAATGTATACTTGGGTATACCAATTTGACGATTAGGGGGGGTTGTGGTGGTGGTTCAAATGGGAATTGGACTTCAAAATCGTTTTCAGAAGGTCTGATTCATATGAAAACGACACCAATATCGGTTATTACTTTATTTATCACAACGACCACAGGGGTGGGGAAGGGGCGGGGTAAGGGAGGCCAATGGTGTGGGCCCTTTTTCACAATGTTCTGTGGTCCTCAAAATGAAATATTTTCGTGATGATCGATATTGGTAACTATAGTTTCCCAATTACTTGTGCTGGAGGTATTTATTTACGTGAATTTTGAGTATTTCACCACGCGGGGGGTTAGTTTTTATTTTTTTTGACAATGTTCCACATGTTCAAAATTTTCAAAATTTTTATGGTATACTTATGGGTAAACAACACTTCTTTTGAGGAAAAAAATTCCATTGCCCCTTTGACCCTTCATCCCAAAAGGGGGGTTCAAAATTTTGAAAAGGGCATAACTTGGGGGGAAAGTGCCTAAAAATTTCGAAAATTTTTTTTTGGGTTCTCTTAACCTTCTAGAAGCTATCTAAAAAAACGCAAAATTTTTATTTGCATTTGGCGAAAAATGAAAAAATTATGAATAAAAACACACATTTTAGCCCCTCCCCCCCAAAATACTTGAGCTTGGGGTCCAAAAATGGTGTCAAACTTAATTGCCAGATTAGGGGAACATTTTAGGGTAGGAACGGTCAAAATCGGTTTCCAAGGCCAAAACCCTATACTTAACCGGCTATACTCTTTGGTATATACCCTAATTACGACTTCCCAAATCGATTTGAAGCGGTTTCGAGAAGGTTCGGAGCCACCAGAAAATTTTGAAATTTTCCAGCGCTGGAGAATAGCCCATAAAAATGGCCTATATGCACTTCAGCACCTATAATCGCGAATTATTCATATTGGTGATCTATTTGATCGATTAAAACACAATTTTCCAAAATTCGTAACTTTGGAGTTCAAATTCGCCCAATGCGCATACATCGAGGTAAAAAGTTGAAACTTGATATATACTCTATTTTCGACCTCCCGAATCGATTGAAAGTGGTTTCGAGACGGTTCGGAGCCACCAGAAAATTTTGGAATTTTCCAGCGCTAGAGAAAAGTCCATAAAAATGGCCCATATGCACTTCAGCACCTATAATCGCGGATTATCCATATTTGTGACCTATTTGATCGATTAAAACACAATTTTTCAAAATTCGTAACTTTGAGTTCAAATTCGTATTTTTTGGAAATAAATTTTTTTTGGAAAAAATTGAAAACTTCGCCTAATGCGCATACATCGAGGTAAAAAGTTGAAACTTGGTAGATACCCTATTTTCAACCTTCCAAATAGATTGGAAGCGGTTTCGAGACACCTCGATGTATCCGCATTAGGCGAATTTTTCATTTTTTCCCGGAAAAATTTCTTGCCCAAAAATGCGAATTTGAACTCAAAGTTACGAATTTTGGAAAATTGTATTTTAATCGATCACATAGGTCACCAATATGGATAATCCGCGATTATAGGTGCTGAAGTGCATATGTTTATGGGATTTTCTCCAGCGCTGGAAAATTCCAAAATTTTCTGGTGACTCCGGAACGTCTTGAAACCGCTTCCAATCGATTCGGGAGGTCGAAAATAGGATATATACCAAATTTCAGGTTTTTTTCGTTGATTACATCAAATTTTCATAATTTTTAGTACGATGAGGTAATTTTGAAATTTCAAAAATTCGTCAAAAATCGAGAAACGAACTTCAGCACCTGAAACTTTGGGAACGAGGTCCTGTTATGATGTACTTTCGATTTTTCTTGTTTGGCTTCAAAATTTTACTTTGAGTTGGGATACCTTCCTTGTGAGAAAAAAAAATCGAAAAAGGGATAATTACAATAAAGTGATTTCTCCACATACTCTTTTTTTTTCCAGTGACAAACCAACGACATGATGAAATCATCACTTGAGTTCGTCGAAATATTGATATATGCCATCGTTATTCTGAGCTTGACTAGAAAAGGAACAGCCTCAAAAGATCAGCAATCCGAGGGTAATAATTTGGGCGAAAATGACATCTGGAGAAAATACCACCAACCGAGACCAGGTACTCACATAAATAATTTTCCATCCACCAAACACATTATATGTAATCTTGCATATTCTCTCCATTTGGTGACTTTTTTTTTCGCAGAAAATGGTCCTCTCTCTCTTAGCTGTTTGCTTTTCAAAGATATAGGCTGTGATTTCGAATGCTTCACAATGACCAGAGCTTTTAGAAAACTAGGAGGCGGAATTTGCGATGAGAACAACGTCTGCGCCTGTAGTTACGCCCAAAATCCCACTTTGGATGGTTTATGGAAGGAGACATTCTACTGGTCCGATGAAGAGGATATTCTAAAACAAATCAAGGCTAATGATGAAGTTTCCGAAACTGTTTACGAAATACTTACCCAACCATTTAAAACCAGTCATCAAATCGAAGAACAGCTAAAGAACATCAATCGAAAACCCAATACATATGGTCAACTTTGGGTTAGCGATAAAAGCCTGGCAGTGAATATGAACCTACCACATAATAAAATCAATGAAGCTAATGCTGACAAATACGTCGACAATGAATTCACCTACGAACTAAACATCACAGAAAAATTATTACTTGCCATTGATCTGAAAACCACTCTGACCAAAATTCTCGAAGACTTCAAAAACGACGCCGGAAAATTCAAGCTACTCGTATCTGAAATTCACCGAGTCGAAAATCCATCCTTGAACCTGATCCTCAATACTTATTTCAATCAGCACACGTTCTTGGCCAAGTTAGAGGACAGTCACGGTAACGATGGCCGTACCATGGACGTTGCTGAGAGTATTTATAAAGCAATAATTAACAAATTATAATTGCATCGTGCATATCTCCGAATAGTATACCCGATAAAGCAGTCGAAGTATTCACCCATCCAAATGGTTTCAAGCTACCTTCCAAAGTCGACAGAAAACTTTTCAAAAAAAGCAACCAGTTGTATAGAAACTGGACGGGAGATACGTTCAAATTACGTTATCGAAGAGACGAAAAAGGAGGTAAAATAAATTTAAACTGGATAAAAAAGCCAGTCGTGGTAAGTATACTGAAAACCAGCGAATCGGATGTTAATCAAAACTGGGTTTTTGGAACGGTAAGAATTAATATGTCACGAAAAATAGAAGGATACACAGGTCAAATTTGGGATTTTGGTAAAACCACGTATCGATATTTCAAGATCGTCGATTCTGCTGGCGACCGTTCATATGAAAAATGGAGTAATGAGTTAGCTGACGAAAAATCTCTCAAGACATATAAATTGTATATTCAGACTTGGTGCAAAGATAATGATTATTTAATCGATAAAGATGATTGCATACTTTTCGAGTGAAGATCAATAAATTTATTAATTTTAACAAAATAAGCAGGCATCTCGATTAAAATTTTCCAAAATAATTGACTTTAATGACTTTTGTAAGTGAGAAAGGGACCGAATAAGTGACCAAAAAGTGACTTTTTTTCTTGAATTTCAATGTTTCATGAATCAAAAAAATCTCTCAATCATGTTTTTTTCTCAATTTTTACCTATTTTTCAGCGCTTTTGGCCCAAAAAATGTGACCATTTGGTTTGAGATTTGTCAGAAGAATTCTTTTTGGCTGTCAGATTGGTCTAATTTTTAGATATCCCAAATTGACAGAAAAAAAAATCAGTGAAAAGACGAAATAATTTGACCCGAGTGGAGCAAGGGAGAAATTTTTTGAAAAATTTCAGTAATTTTTTTTCAATTTAAAAAAAAATCAAAAAAGTGATCAAATAAGTGACCAAAGTGACCTTTTTTTCTTGAATTTCAATGTTTCATGAGGAATTCTTTCTGGTTGTCAGATTAGTCTTAATTTTTAGACATCCCAAATTAACAGAAAAAAATCAGCGAAGAGACGTAATAATTTGACCCGAGCGGAGCAAGGGAGAAATTTTTTGAAAAATTTCAGTGATTTTTTTCAATTTAAAAAAAAAATCAAAAAAGTGACCTTTTTAAAGAAAAAAGTGACAAAAGTGACTTTTGGACTTTTGATAGAAAAAATGATCAGTTGAGATGTCTGAATAAGGTTTCAAAAGTTGAATGATTTTTTTCTCTAGTAGAACCCCCTTTCCTTGAAAGCCGATTTAGCTATGCCACTGCTCGTAAAATTTCACAAAAATCAATACTCGTATTGATTACATATTACGTAGGTACCTAATCTAGCATTAAAAATATCTATGCATTCGATAACACCGTTTCGAGTGGGTATTTTGTGGTGCAATCCAGAAACAATTAATATCAATCAGATGAATAACCTGAATCATGGTGGAATAATTATTCTAGACGACTGAAAAAAATTAGGCACGATTCTGATGAAAAGTTGCAAATTGCAAATTTTAAAGATTTCATAATTTCTATCTTTAAATCGCTCACTCAAACCCTTCTAAATCGAGCAAAATAATTTTTGTGGTCCAATCCAGAAACAATTAAGTTCAATCAGATGAATAACCTGAATCATGGTGGAATGTAGCTCATAGAGACACCATCAAAGTGGAAAGATGAAAGGAAATGTGTCGACAAGACATTTCAATGTCATATATTTTCCTATTAACAAATGAACGTTTTTTCTTAAAATGAGCTTATTTCAAAATCGGAGCATTTGACAAAAAATTTACGTTAAACTTTTTCGGAAAAAATGCAATTTTGACTCTGAAAAAATGACTTTCATTTTTTCAAAATATTTTAACAATATTTTGTAAATTCCTTCTCGATTTTGGAAAAGAGACATTTTTCCCGTTTATTGGTCAGGATACATACCGGTAATTTTTCTTTTTGAAAAAATATTTAAAAAATTCTCGTTTAAAATTGTTTTTTTCGAAAAAATTTGTTAATATGCAAATTTTTCATCAGTTTTTAATGCTCGAATTTTGAAGGGGGAAGATTTGCTTTATAGGTATGTATTTCTCATAAAATTGTAGTAAGTAAAATATTCTGAAAATGAGAAAAAAATTTTCTATCTGAATCACATAATTTTGTCGTACCTAAAGTCACCATCTTCAAAAAAAAATTTCTTGAAATAATCAAGAAACGTCATGGAAGTTTTTTGATACCTAAGTTATTCTACTACGTAAAAGGATCTATTACTGCGAACTTTTTCAGAATTTTATATGTATTTATAGATATCATACTTTTTTTAAATTTTGTGTTTTCAGAAGTAGCAGCACTGATTTTGCCATCATAGTTCAATTCTCCTTCAAGTGTAGAACAAATTTTAAAAAAAATTCCAAGTCTCTAAATTAAGGGCATAGTTTGCATTTCGTTTTGCCTACACGCCCCCTGCAAATTTACATTACGCTTATGGGAGTTCATGAAATATTACTTTACTCGAAATGAGAGTGATGAAATGGGCTCAAATTTGAAATATACATTCTTCGCGATGGTCTCTACAATCCTGTGCATGGACTGCTCGTTACATCGAATATTTTACGAGTAAATTGAATTTGAAAAGTGGATTTTTCACCGATTTTTCAAATTCGATTTTCTCGTAAAATATTCGATGTAACGAGCAATCCATGCACAGGATTGTAGAGACCATCGCGAAAAATGTATATTTCAAATTTGAGCCCATTTCATCACTCTCATTTCGAGTAAAGTAATATTTCATGAACTCCCATAAGCGTAATGTAAATTGGCAGGGAGGCGTGTAGGCAAAAAGAAATGCGAACTATGCCCTTAAGTTTAACCTTAATTATCTTAATGGGGATTTTTCAAGTAGACGCAATTTTGCAAAATTTTGATCCCATACCTCCGCCAAAAAAAAAAATCACCAAGACCTCCGGTTTGCAAAATTCGTTAAGGTATCTGTTGATAATCTCTATCCATATGCAAAATTTAAAAAAAAACGAAATGGTTACCTCGTCCTGCAACTTTTGGCCCACTTGATATGGAATGACCCTTAGATTATAAAATACATCAAATACAGAAGTTATGCCAAAAAAGGGGTCGCATCGGTTCGGGGAGGTGTAAAAATTCAAATTGCACTTTTCATCACGAAAAAGAGCGATTTTTTCGAAAATTCCCCTACTTTGAGGACTTCTAGCTCCCGACCCAGCTCGAGCTGGCGAGTTAAAAAAAATTTATAATTTCCAACAGAAAATGGATCTCGGGACCACCTCTATAAATTCGAGCAAAATCTAAGGAATTTTTGTTCAATCTATATTAATTTTCAACTTATCAACTTATTTCACGAATTGAGCTCATTAATAGTCGCAAAGAAAACAGCAATTTCATAAAACTTCCCACGTCGTATACGACTTGTACGCGTCAAAAATTTGTTCGCCAGGCACAAAAACTTTGAATTTTTTCTAAACGAATAATTACGTAACTAAACCATTATCCACTTTTCGTTTTCTTCAACAGGGTAACTTCATCAAGGACTAGTATACTTGACTGAGCGAATATTTATAAACAATTAGCGCGATTTAAAGAAACTTACATCTTCTAACGATTTGACATATGGTACCTACGAAATGTCCGTAATGAACGAAACACTTTGAATTTCTCAATAATTACCGAGCTATTGTTCCGTTAAATAGACTCGGTTGCATTTAGAGCTACTTCAAAAAGCTCCAAACTTTCGTATTTGGTGCAGAATATTTTTCGTGAATAGTTTACAGTACGAAGAGTTGAGTTTTTTATTCCTTTTTCTTGTTTTTTTTTTCTTTAGATGGAGGTAAATGCCACAGGGTAAGATAAGAAATAAATACTAAATTGGAGAAGAGAAAAAAAGTGTTAGAGCAAAATGTCAGAAAAAATGTTTAAAAAATTGCGCTTTCAATCTCAAGTTCGATAAAATATTTTCAAGATTTAAAAAAAATGACAAATGAAATTGCAGTGGCATTAATTTGCTATTGCGTAAAACTTAATTTGCATCAATTCCCTCGTCCCTCTCTCTTCATCAATGAAAAGCCAACGTGAACGATTATATTTAGGAAAAATACACCACGGTGCCATTGGTTGAATTTTTCAATTTTTTTCTCTCAAATTTTCAAAAATATTTCAAAGTTTTTTTTTCTTTTTCTACAGAAAAATAGAAAGAATGTTTTAGGGTGAAGTTTGAGTTTCCACTTTTTTCAACTTCGTCTGATACATATTTAATCCCTTATAAATTATTACTAAATTACTAAAGAAAGTAATTTTTCGACCCATCGCAATAGTACCTTATCTTCCTGTGTTATTTTTTGCTAATCCGTAAATCTTTTCATTTTCAAGGGAATTATTCCATTTGCGCTCGACGATTCCCCGAAGGTAGTACTAAAAAAAATTGAAAAACTTTCTGAAGAAGAAATAAAAAGGAATTCATTTTTCACTTTGGGAAAGCAAAATTTTGTCGAAGTATCAAAAACTGATATACACGAAAATTGGTATCCACAAAAAAAAATCAAGCAACGGAATTAAATTTGGCACGAGGAAATTTGTACGTACACCTATTTTTTTTATAAACGACTTGAGTTTACGAAAAAAAAAAAAACATTCCAAAAGATCAATTCCATCAGGTGAGAATCTAACGACATGATCAATTCATCGCCTACGTTCATAGCGCTCGTTCTTTTAATTAACGCCCATCTGAGCGTGGCCAGAGAAACTACAGCCTCTGGTGATCAGCAATCCGAAAATAATGACCAAGTCGAAAAAATCAACTGGGATGATATCCGTCTACCCAAACCAGGTATTAAACGTATTATATTACATTTTATCTGCTAATTATTTACAAGGAAGGTATCCCAACTCGAAGTAAAATTTTAAGCCCAAACAAAAATAAATCGAAAGTACATTATAAAATAGTTCAATATCCTAAATTTTAAATGCTGAAGTTCATTTCTCAAATTTTGGCGAATTTTCAAAATTTCAAAATTATCCCATCGCCCGGAAAAATATAAAAATTTGATCTAATCAACGAAAAAAGTTGAAATTTACCTAGTACTGTAATGTGGGTCTACTTTGAACGGACGTTTTCTTCGGTTTAGCACGGTCATGTAGCCAGAATTTTTTTCCCCGAATCAACCAGTTCTACGAAGTAGAAGAACCTCTAATTGAGTTATTTTCATGATTTTATTTGCTTTATCACAAATGTCAACGAATAAGTATGACTTGAAAAATCACGTTTAAAAAAGCTCAAATTTTAAGCTCAACGAACTTTGATTTCAAAAATCGGGTCTTGATTCTAAAAATCGGGCAATATTTTAAATAATAGAGACTGCAATGTAACGCTGGTTTGCCTATCCCCCAGCGCCGTAAGCCAGTGAAGCAGCCGGCAAGAAAACAACTGGCATTGCCTCGAGTCTATCTGACGTCATTTAGAGCACGAAGCTCGTAATTTTATTGGTTCGTTGTCCGCTGCTTCACTGGCTTACGGCGCTGGGGGATAGGCAAACTAGCGTTACATTGCAGTCTCTATAGTCTGCATGGACAATCCTCCACCAAAATATTCAAAATGTTCAAGTTTTCATGAAATGGCAACCCTGCTACAGACTTTTTTTTAATGGGGCTACTTTGAACGGTTCTAGTTTTTAATAAGTAATTTGAAAAGATTTGTTTTTTGGTACAATTCTACAATTTTTAAAAATGTTTTAAACTTTTCAACGGTCAAAATTTTGATAAGGGGGCCTAGGGTAAAAGAAATCGATATCAACTTTTTGATGGATTCTGATAGAAAATTTCACACTGAACATGATACTGCAAACCTCACCTCTTGGAAGTTGACAAATGAGCTCGCGATTTATCATCAAAATTTGACATCCAAAAACCATAGTTTTGAGAAAACTTTCCGCGAAACTTTTGATAAAAAAGCTTATATTTAAAAAAAAATCCTTATTCTCAAATAGTTTTTAAATTATAACTTATTATTATATAAAATTTCACGAAGAATTCAATGGAAGTATTATTTTCGACCGTTGAGAACGAAAAAAACTATTAAAATGAATTTCATGTTGATGAGTTCAAAACTAAACCAGCTAATTTTCCATAAAAAATATTTTTTCCACCAAAACAGAGGAAGGTTCTAACCAGCAAAAAACAATGAAAAAAAATCGATTTCATCATTCGTTTTCGATTATTTAGCTCTCCTGCAAAATTTTGTTTTTCACCCTAAGCCCCCTTATCGCAAAACATGTCACTTAACAGTTTTAATAAAAAAAAAAACTAAAAAAAAATTTCTGTATCAATTCGGCGATTTTAATGTTTTAAGTCTTTTAATGGCCATAATTTTGACAAATTAAAAAAATACTTTTTTTAATTTTTTTTGTTTTTTTTCACTCAGGTTTGAAAACGTCAGCCTATAATAAGAGGTAGTGTTCAAAGTAACCCCATGTCAGGAGCTATTTTGAACAATTATTTCCTTTTCGATAAGATACGCCTCGATATTCGAATAAAAAATAATTGAAGAGATAAAAACATAAGAAGGTAGAAGAAGAGACGGGCAATAGATTTGTACTAACCTAATTTTTGAAAATTTAAAGCGAAAAATGTTTGCAAAACCGTTCAAAGTAGCTACACATTAAAGTATCTACCCTATTTTCGACCTACCCAATCGATTGGAAGCGGTTTCGAGACGTTTCGGCGACTGCAAAAAAATTTGGAATTTTCCAACCTTGGAGAAAAGCTCAAAAAATGGTACATATAAACTTCAGCACCTATAATCGCGGATTACCCACAGTGACGTACCGATAGGGGGGGGAGCTTCCCCCTCCTGAGGAAATTTTTTACTTGTGAGTTGGGAAAATTGAACATTTCAACATATCAGTTGGGAAAATTGGACAGTTGGGATTAATTTTTTTGATGAAAAATACTAAATAAAATAGTTATTTCAAAAGTTGGAAATCAACAAAATTTTCACTTTTTATGTAGTTGGGAAAATTAGTCATTTTCTCAACCTTCTCCAACTGAAAATTGATCATTTTCCCAGCGAAGAATTATTAAACCGTTGTAATAAATGCTTTTTTAGAAAAAAAATTATTAATTATCTTGCAATTTAAAAATTTTCACTCGTCAACCAAAAAAATTTTATAGTTGTACTTGTAATTTAAAAGAGATTTTTTCGCACTTTTCTTCAAAATTATTCCAATTATTTTCATTGTTCTAATTCTCCTTAAAACTTATTTTTGATATTTGAAAATATAATTTTTCAAAAGCTTCGGCCTCGCTACGCTCGGCCATGACATATTTCTGTTTTAATCATTTCAAAGTAGAAACAGTCGATTTTTTATTAAAGTTTATTTTTCTAAAACATTATTTTATTGCACATTCAATTTGAGGTTTTCTAAAATTTTCGCCCTCGCTTCGCTCAGGCCAACTCCATCTCCCTATTCTTTACATTGAAATTACAAAATTTTATTGATGTAAAATTATAATTTTTAATTTTATACGATCGGAAAATGAGGCCTTTCCTACCATGTTTTTGTTTTGGAAAATAAGATTTCAAATCTCGGACGTGAACGGGAGGAAAATAAATGTAAGCAACCGGAAAACAGTTATTTTCCGCCCCCTGCAATGACAAATACATGGCCACTAAATGTTTTGTTGTTAAATGTTGTTATCAGTTGTTACAAAAATGGTTATGAATCGCAATTTTTTGCCAATTTTTTAAATTTATTTTCCTCTCGTATAAAATTAAAATAGCATACGTAACAGAATTGGTATAAGTAACTCGATCAACTCGTACGATTCAAGTCACTCGGCTTCGCCTCGCTCCTCAAACTTCGCACTCGTTAATCGGTTACTTTCCGCTTCTGTTACGTAATATACTATTCTTCGAAACTCCACCCTTTCTTCGCTCAAGGCAAATAAACTATTTCGTATGTTTTTTCAACTACAATGACATTGCTTGTAGGTTTAAAAAAAATAATTTGGAACACCGAACCAATGAAAAATTTATTCAGATTTCTTATCTCAAAAAGGGTCTTATAGTAATGGGTTGTAAAAACTTCAAAAGTTCGCAAAAATGATGAAAACGAGTAAAAAAAAAATCAAAAAACCTCGCGACTTGGGGAAAAATCAGTACCTACATGTAAATTTTAAGAAATCAGCCGGAAAAGTTTGAAAAAAGTTGGATTGGTTCGCAAATTTGAATCTTACCCCCCTCCACCTCACTCCGGAATTCTGATATCGGCTATATGTAGTTGGGAATTTTGAGAATTTGAGTTGGGATTTTCACCTCTTCTCCCCCCCCCTGGAAAATTCCTTCGGTACGTCACTGATTACCCATATTGGAAGGTCGAAAACAGGGTATCTACACACTTCTGGCTTTTTTAGTTGATTAGATGAAATTTTCACATTTTACAGGGTGACGAGATAATTTTGAAATTTCAAAAATTCGTCAAAATTCGAGAAATGAACCTCTGCAGCACCTGAAATTTTGGATATGGGATTCTTTTTTGATGTACTTTCGATTTATTTTTATTTGGGCTCAAAATTTTACTTTGAGCTGGGATACCTACCGTTAGTCTAAGCATATGACAGTTTGTATTTCATTTCGCGTACTTTTTTTTTTTTTTACAGAATATCATTCTTTCTCACTCAGCTGCTTGCTTTTCAAGGACGTGGGATGCGACGTCGAATGCTTCCTTTTGACCCATTTTTTTCGGACAATGGGTGGTGGAGTTTGCGACACGAACAACGTTTGCTCTTGTAGTTATGCCCTAGATCCCAGTTTTAACAGCTCATGGAAGAAGAAATTTTCTTCAGCCAAGAAACTTCGCAATGAAATTATAACTGATAAAAAACTTTTTCACGAAGTAAAAAAAATTATCAACACACCATTCCGCACAGGCTCAGAAATCAAAGAAAAATTGAAGGAACGCTTATCACCAGACCAATACAATCAACTTAAGGTTATCGGTTTTGCTTCGTCAATGAACACAGCTCCGAATAAAGTCGATAGGACTGAAGTTGAACAATATGTCAACGAGATATTATCATCCGAAGTGATGAATCCCAGCTGTATAGAATTATCTAATACCATCGACGTGAAAGATGCTTTAATCAAAGCTCTCAAACGCTTGAGATGCGACAACGAGAAATTTACACTATTTATTTCTGAGATTCGAAAATTGGAGAATACATTCATGAACGAGATTCTCGACAATTTCATTAATAAGAACCATATTCCATTAAACGAAGACACCACTAATCAGATCAGCAACGTGGCTGATACCATTTCTAAATCAATTATCAATAAACTAGTGACAATGACGACAAAACCCGAAAAAAACTCTCTGCAAAGTTGTATAAACTGGGTCGGAGAAAAATTCACGTACGTTTTCACATTGGGATTTTTGCCCAGCAACCCGGTCGACATTGATACAATATTAAAAAATCGGAAATTTTTCATACTGCCCGGACTGAATGTAAAACGTTTCGAAGGATCTGCGCCGATCGATTCAACCTTCAGCGGGGATAAGTTCAAATTACGTTATCGAAGAGACGAAAACAGCAATAATATAAATCTAACTTGGATCAAAAAACCGGTCGTGGTGAGTATTCTGAAAACTGGGGAATCGAATGTTAGTCAAAATTGGATTTTTGGAACGGTTAGAATTTATTTGACTCGAACAAATGATGGGTTTAAGAGTGAAATTTGGAATTTTGATAAGGTCACGTATGAATATTATAAAATTATCGATTCAAATGGTGAGACGCAATCCAAAGAGGAATGGAGCGAAGATAATAATGGAAAAATTCTCAGAAAGCACCAATCGTACATTACGTCATGGTGCAGAAATAATTATTATTTAATTAGTAATAACTACTGCGTTATTTTTAATTATTTAATCAAAACGAGTCATTGATATTTATGCCGTTAAAACTGCAAATAAATTCGTAAATTTCGAATTTTTTTTGTTGTATTGAAAAATAGCAATACAAGAGAATTCGCTTTTCAACGCAATTCCACGAATGACGATTTTTTTTGCGGTCCCTTGATGAGCGTTCCGACAAACTTTTACTGTATTTTACAATGTAGTTCTAAAATACGCAGTGACGTACCGATAGATGGGGAGGGGGGAGCACCTCCCTGACGAAATTTTTTACTTGTGAGTTGAGAAAATTGAACATTTCAACACATCAGTTGGGAAAATTGGACAGTTGGGATTATTTTTTTTGATGAAAAATAATAAATAAAATGGTTACCTATTTTAAAAGTTGGAAATCAACAAAATTTTCACTTGTTCCAACTCAAAATTGGTAATTTTCCCAACTCGAAAATGGTAAATTTCCCGACTCCAAATTTGTAATTTTCCCAACTCAAAATTGGTTATTTTTCCAACTCCAAATTGGTCGTTCTCCCAAGTGATGAGTAAAAATGTTAGTTGGGACGATTGGTATTTATTTTTTAAATGAAAAATGAATAAATAAAATGGTTTCCTGTTTTAAAAGTCGGAAATCAACAAAATTTGCACTTGTTAGTTGGGAAAATTAGTCATTTTCCCAACCTTTTCCGACTGAAAATTGATCATTTCCCTGCGAAGAATTAAACCACTGTAATAAATGGTTTTTTAGGGAAAAAATGATTAATTAATTTGCATTTTGATACTTTTCACTCGTCAACCAAAAAAATTTTATAGTTGTACTTGTAATTTAAAAGATATTTTTTCGCATTTTTCTTCAAAATTATTCTAATTAATTTCATTGTTCTTGTTCTCCTTAAAACTTATTTTTGATATTTGAAAACCCAATTTTTCAAAAGCTTCGCTACTCTCGGCCATGGTATATTTCTGCTTTAACCATTTCAAAGTAGAAGCAGTCGATTTTTCATTAAAGTTTGTTCTTCCAAAACACTATTTTATTGCACATTCAATTTGAGGTTTTCTAAAATTTTCGCCCTCGCTTCGCTCGGGTCAAATCCATCTCCATATTCTTTCGTTGAAATTATAAAATTATATTGATGTAAAATTACAATTTTTCTTCGAAACGCCATCCTTTCTTCCCTCAATGCAAATGAACTATTTTGTATGTTTTTTCAACTACAATAATATTGCTTGTAGGTTTGAAAAAAAAATAAAAATTTGGAGTAACCAATGAAAAATTTATTCAGATTTTTCATCTCAAAAAAGGTCTTGTAGTAATGGGTTGTAAAAACTTCTAAAGTTCGCAAAAATGATGAAAACTAGTAAAAAAATCAAAAAACCTTACGTGCTTTGGGCAAAATTTAAATTTTAAGAAATCAGCCGGAAAAAATTGAAAAAAATTGGTTCGCAAATTTGAATCTCAGCCCTCTCTCCGGAATTCTGATATCGCCTATATATGTAGTTGGGAATTTTGAAAATTTGAGTTTGGATTTTCACCTCTTCTCTCCCCCCCCCCCCCACCCTGGGAAATGCCTTCGGTACGTCACTGAAAATACGACTTAAGATCGATTATTGCCACGAAGTTCATTTGAAACCGAATCATGGAGGTGTACCAGGAAGGTCAAAAAAATTCATATAATTTCGAATTTCGATTAAAATTGGTGAGATTATTCATCACAAGTAGAATACCTACTTCTAAGAAGTACTTTGAGCGCCTCAGTGATAAATTATCGAAGGTTGATCAAAAGATCTTGGAAAAAATATCTTTTTTTTTAACTGTTCACTGAAGTACTTCGTTTAACTTGTTCTGTATCTTATAAGTTATAATACTCGTCAAACTTCAATTTTTTTTAAATTTTGATCTCGAAAAATTGTTTTCTTTTAAAATGTTTATTTTCTCAATCTCCGCGTGACATTTTTTCCAATTTGGATAAAATTTTCAAATTTTTACTCGTGAATTTTCAACAACCTTGAAAGTTTATTTCTTCAATGTTAAAATTCTAACAATTAAATTTTTTATGATTTAAATTTTTTTCCTTTCTATTGAAATTTTTACTCTCATTTATTTTGTTAAAGTTTTCACACTTACCTTGTTATTTTTTTCGAACTTGAAATTTTTTCTCCCTCTGTAACAGAAAAAAATATTTTCAAACTTATAACTTTACATTATTTCAAGTTTGAAAAGTTTGTTTTTAGTTAAGAATTTCTTTTTTTTCAAACTTTACAAAAAATTATAGCGGATGAATGGTATAGAAAGATATAATAAAATGAAGTGAAGATTTTGACACAGAAAACATTTTTTAAGATGGAGAAAAAATTATGAGTATACTCAAAAATTTTGTTGAAGAAAAATTTTTTCGAGATCATCTAGGGGGTGGAGGAACCCCAAATCTTTTTTTTTCAAAATTTTTCGGCTACATTTCAATAAATTCTATTTTTTTTAAAAATTTTAAACCATCCTTTTTAATGAAAGGTGAACTCAAAATAAGATTAGTATTTATGCTAATTTTTTTTTGTAAGTTTTGAAGCGATGAAAGGTTGTCCGTCCTGTGCTCTAAGAAAACGTGGATTTATGCCTATGTTGCATGCATTTCAGTAGCGACAAAAAAAAAATGTTCACGAAAAGTAATATTTATGATAATATCAGACTTCTGACATTAAAATCAACAAAAAATCACAGGTAATTGACGGACTCGAGCAATAGGATTCCCATTTTAGGCCCCTCGTCATTCCATTTACAGTCAATATAAGGTAGCCAGTATGGGTGTGGATTTCGCATAAGTCGAACCACCTGAGTACGATGTGTTTCAAAAATTAAGATACCTCGAGAACTTCTGGTTCTGACCCACTTCATTGACTGTAAATTTGATCAAAAACAAAGGTAGATATGTTTTTTTAAATCCACATTATTCTGCTACTTTTCAATTTAATTACGGAAAATAACATTTTTACCGATCATCAACACACCATACGAGTCGCACGTGACAAACATTTCTTCACCAGACACCGAAATTCTTAATGTACCTAGGTAAGTATTTAAACCGTAGTCTTCTGTCATTCTTTTTGACAAGGTAACCTCATTAAGGAGTGGTACACCTAAGTAGGCGAATGTTTATAAACGAATTATTGCGAGTTAAAAGAAATTAGATGCTCGAAGTTTCTAATAATTTAACATGTGGTAGGTAAGAATTTCTCGTAATGAGTGAAACGCTCGAAATTTTTCAAAATTACGCAGCTAAGTATCGTTCCGTTAAATAGACTTGATTGCATTTAGAGCTGCATCAAGAAGCCTGAAACTTTCGTATTTTGTGCAAAATATTTCGCTTAAATAGTTTTTAATACGAATAGTTCAGTTTGTGGGTCCTTTTTCACGTTCTTTTCCCTTCAGGCTTACAGGTAAATGCCACAGAATAAATAAAAAAGAATTTTTTTCGAAAAATTGAAGAGGAAAAAATTGTTACAGCAACGTGTAAAAAAAAAATAAAAAAATGCACTATTAAGTAATATCAACGTTGAAAAAAATTATTTTCAAAATTACCAAAAAAAGGCAAAATTGAAATTTTCATGGCTTTTGATTGATTTAAAGAATTACCTTCGTACTTTTTCATCAATTTTTTCATTCGTTCATTTATGAAAAATCTGCGTCAACCATTTCTTTAAGGAAAAATTCACCATGATGCCATTTGTTGGAATTTTCCTATTTTTTTCTCCAATTTTTAAAAATGTTTTAAACCTTTCACAGAGTGAGTTTGACGGTCAAGTCTGAGACTCCACTCTCTTTTTGTCTTCGTCTGATACATACTTAATCCCTTCAAATTACTGACGAAAGTAATCTCTTGGCCTATCGCAGTAAGTACCCGAGTAATTTTTTTACTGATTCTTGAATTGTTTCGTTTTCAAGGGAATTATTCCATTTGTGCTCGACTACTCACCGAAGGTAGTACTGGAAAAAATTGGAAATTTTTCTGAAGAAGAAATAAAAAAGCAAAGAAATTTATTTTTCACTCTGGAAAGCAAACTTTTGTCCAAGTACTTACATCAAAAATTGAAATACCTACAAGAAAACTGGTAACCACAAAAAAAATCAAGCAACGGAATTAACTTGAGCACAAGGAAATTTGTACGTACACCTATCGTTTTTATAAACGACTCCAGTCTACATATAAAGAGAATTTTAAAAAATTCATTCCAAATTATTAATTTAATCAGGTAAGAATCGAACGACATGATCAATTCTTCACCTACGTTCATAGCGCTCATTCTTTTAACTAACGCCCATCTGAGCGTAACCAGAGAAAATACAGCCTCAGGTGATCAGGAATCCGTAAATAATAATAAAGTCGAAAAAATCAACTGGGATGATCACCGTCTACCCAAACCAGGTATTCAACGCATTATATTACATTTTAAGGAAGGTATCCCAACTCAGAGTAAAATTTTTAGCCCAAATAAAAATAAATCGAAAATAAGTACATCTTAAACGAACACCATATCCAAAATTTCAGGTGCTGAAGTTCATTTCTCGAATGTAGCGAATTTTTGAAGTTTCAAAATTACCTCATCGAGCTGCAAAATTTGATCAAATCAACAAAATTCAAAAAAAGGATGAAAAGTTAAAAATAAAAAATAAAAAAATTTTATTACTATATATTGGCAGATTTACTTAAATCAAAAAAATTTCCAATGCAAAATTATTTTTCAATTTACTAAAACTTTGTATCAACTTCGCGATTTAAAAAAAAAAACAAAAAAAAACTAAAACGAAGTTGAAATACCTAATTTTTTACAAAAAAAGTCCAACTTGACGTGAGATTGGTTAGATTTGGTACTCCCTCTCAATTAATTAAAATTTTGCGTGTACTTAAATCATGATAATTAGAGAAAAAAGTCATTGAGAAAAATTAATATTTACACTTATTTTTCAATCGTTTATAATGTAAGATTACTTACGTTTGACTTTTAAAATTGCTTAGCATGAAAAAAGGTACCTAAAACATATCCATAATTTAAAAGCTTTTGCTTTATAGCAAAAAAGTGTAATTTTTTCCGATTTTTAATGCCAAGTAATACCTTATAAAAGTTTTCAAATTTGGAATTTGAATGAGAATTGAAAGATTTGTAGATCTGACAAATGAGGTATCCCAACTGGTATACTAAAATTTCAAGTTGAAACAAAAATAAATCAAAAGTACATCATTAACAAAACCATTTATCCAAAATTTCGGGCACTAAAGTCCATTTCTCGAATTTTGGCGAATTTTTGAAATTTCAAAATTACCTCATCGCGCTGCAAAATTTGGTATATACTCTATTTTTGACTTACTGAATCGATTGGAAGCAGTTTCGAGACGTTGCGGAGCCACCAGAAAATTTTGAAATTTTCCAGCACTGGAGAGAAAAGGACTTAAAAATGTTCCATATAAAGTTCATCACCTACAACCGCGGATTACCCACATTGGTGACCTACATGTTTTTAATCGATTAAAGAACAATTTTCCAAAATTAACTTTAAGATTTTTACCTCGATGCGTGCGCAGTGGGTGTGCTTAAAAATTTTTCCAGGAAAATTTCCTGCCCAAAAATGTGAATTTAAACTGAAAATTACAAATTTTGGAAAATTGTGCTTTAATCGATCAAATAGGTCATCGATATGGGTAACCCGCGATTATAGGTACTGAAGTTCGTATGGGACATTTTTATGGCCTTTTCTCCAGCGCTGAAAAAATTCAAAAATTTTCTCGTGGCTCCGTAACGTCTTGAAACCACTTCCAATCGATTCGGCAGGTCAAAAATAGGGCATCTACCAAGTTTCAACTTTTTACCTCAATGTATGCGCATTAGGCAAATTTTTCAATTTTTTCCAGAAAAATTTCTTGCCCAAATATTGCAAATTTGAACTCAAAGTTACGAATTTTGGAAAATGAAAGTAAATTTTTTACTTTTACCCCTAAAACATTTTTAAGCTTGGTTACAACCTGGTTGAAGCACGTTTACCAGTGCCGCCATGGCTTCGAAGTCATGTCATAAGTCACGGATTTTGGGGGATTTTCAATATGTCGTAACTCTTTCAATTTTCAATTGAAATGAAAAATATATGGAACCTTTCTTATCGTACCTAAAAAGATCTACAAAAAGGGTCATATAAAATTTTTGCCCAAGTCGAAAATTGGAGGCGCTACGATACTTTGAAATTTGGAAGAAATTGCAAAAATTTAGGAATTTTCAAAGTGCTGTAATTCTTTCAATTTTCAGTTTAGGCGAAATGTGTATAGAATTTCTCTTATTGCATATAAGAAGATCTACGAAAAAGATCATGTACAATTTTCGCCTACGTCGAAAATTGAAGGTGCTACAATGCTTGAAAATTGTTTTAAAAAAAACATGCTACACTTGGATACATTTTCGAACAATTTTTTGAAAAAAAATTTTCACTCTCAGACTTTTATTTTTTCAAATTTAAATTCAAACTAAATTTCAGGAAAAAAGTCATCTTCTTCATTCATTTTTCGACTTCAACTTAATTTTTTCGACTATAAATACTTGGGTACATTTATGTCATCATTAGAATGACAGCTCTAAAAATCTGAAACTCTTAAACTGAGATGAGAATTTTCATGTTTTTTTTCAAGTCAGAATGGAAACTAAATTTTGAAGCTGTTGCCTTCCAGAATCGCTTATAATGGCCAGAAATTGCTAATTTTCGTACGTTTTCAAATCAAAAAACATACAACAATGACGTTGGTGTTCGGGATTTTTTTCTGAAATTTACCTTAGGTAAATGTAAATTTGAAAAAATTAAAGTCTGAGGGTGAAAATTTTTTGAAATCTTACTCAAAAATTTCTCCAAGTGTAAAATGTTTTTTAAAAATTTCCAAGTATCGTAGCACCTTCAATTTTCGACGTAGGCGAAAATTGTACATGATCTTTTTCGGAGATCTTCTCATATGCAATAAGAAAAGTTTTATACACATTTCGCCTAAACTAAAAATTGAAAGAGTTACAGCACTTTGAAAATTCCTAAATTTTAGCAATTTCTTCCAAATTTCAAAGTATTGTAGCGCCTCCAATTTTCGACTTGGGCAAAAATTTTATATGACCTTTTTTATAGATCTTTTTACGTGCAACAAGAAAGGTTCTATACATTTTTCACCTGAATTGAAAATTGAAAGAGTTACGGCACATTGAAAATTCCCCAAAATCCGTGACTTATGACATGACTTTGAGGCCATGGCGGCACGGGTAAACGTGCTTCAATCGGGTCGTAACCAAGCTTTAAAATATTTTAGAGGTAAAAGTAAAAAAATTAGAGGGTATGCGTCCCAAAATTTCAACTGTCATTTTAGCTGGGACACCCTAGTATATACCATACCAAATTTCAGTTTTTTTTTCGCTGAATAAATGAAAATTTCACATATTTTTCAGGGTGATGCGGTAATTTTGAAACTTCAAAAATTTTCTAAAATTCGAGAAATGAACCGCAGCACCTGAAATTTTGGATATGGTGTTCTTTTATGATATACTTTCGATTTATTTTTGTTTGGGATCAAAATTTTACTTTGAGTTGGGATATCTCCCGTTAGTCTTAATTAACTCACTACCCAAGCATACCAGTATGTATTTCATTTCGCGTACATATTTTTTGCAGAATACCATCCTTTGTCACTCACATGCTTGCTTTTCAAGGATTTAGGCTGCGACGTCGAATGCGCCATTGTGACACACGCTTTTAAACTGTTAGGTGGTGGAGCCTGCGACACGAACAACGTTTGCTCTTGTAGTTTCGCCCAAGATCCCACTTTTGTCGGCGCGTGGAAGGAGAAATTTGCTTCAACCGATGAACTTCGCGATGAAATTGAAGATAATAAAGAACGTTTCCCCAACGCAAAACAAATACTTTACACACCATTGAATACAGGGATGGAAATCAAAGAAAAATTGAAGGAAGGCTTATCACCAGACCAATATGAGGAACTCGAGGTAATCGATTTCGCTTCGAAAATGAACACAGCACCGAATGAAGTCGCTACGACTGCAGTCGAAAATTATGTCGCTGCGGTATTATATTGCAAAGCGATGCAGTCCAGCCGTAAAGAATTATCGTCGAACATCGACGTGAAAGAAAATTTAATCAAAGCACTCAAACATTTGAGAAGCGAAAACGACAAATTTACGGCGTTTGTTTCTGAGATTCGTAAAATTGAGAATACATTCTTGAATCAGATTCTTGACGATTTCATTAAAAATAACCATATTTCATTAAACGAAGAAGGCGCCAGTAACCAGATCAGCAACGTGGCCGATGCCATTTCTAAATCAATTATCAATAATCTGGTGAAAATGACGAAAAAACCCGAAAAATCCCGGTGGCAAAGTTGTATTAACTGGGTCGGAGAAAATGTCTCGTACGTCTTTACACTCGGATTTCTTCCCAGTAGCCCCGCCGACACCGATACAATATTGAAAAATGAAAATTTTTTCAAACAGCCCGGACTCAAAAAAATTGTTGAGGGATCTGCGCCGAAGGATTCAACCTATAGGAACAATAAGTGCACATTACGTTATCAAAGAAGCGAAAACAGCAATTATATAAACCTAACTTGGATCAAAAAACCGATCGTGGTAAGTATGCTGAAAACTACGGAATCGAATTTTAGTCAAAATTGGTTTTTCGGGACGGTTAGAATATATTTGACTCGAATGAATAATGGGGATAAGAGTGAAAATTGGGATTTTGGTGAGGTAACGTATGAATATCGTAAAATTATCGATTCAAATGGCAAGACATACTCCAATGAGGAATGGAGTGGAACACGCAACAAAGCAATCCTCGAAAAGCATCAATCGTATATTAGAACATGGTGCAAATATAATGATTTTTTAATCGGTGAAGGAAACTGCGTTATTTTTGAAGAAATCAAAGGGAGTATTTGATATTTTATGATGTTACTAAAACTGAAAATAAACTTTTAAATTTTGCTAAATTTCTAATGATTTTTTTTATGACACTCAAAAACCGTAATGAAAAGAATGGCAAAAAATTTATTCATCTCCAATTTTGATTAAAATTAGTGAGATTATTCATCATAAGTAGGAGACCTCTCAGAAAAAAATTGAATGTTCCAGTGATAAATTTTATCGAAGGTTGATCAAGGGATCTTGGAAGTAATTTCACCATTCGAAAAAACTGTCCCACTTGCGTGGTACTTTGGTCACCTCATCCCCCTCACAAAATGAAATTTTAAGACCCCCGGTGAGAATGTTCGGATCACTTCAGATACGGTCTGAAATAGGTACTTTGTTCAACTTGTTCTGTACTATTTTATAATACGCTATTCGTCGAACTTCATATTTTTTTTTATTTTTTAATTTGAACGATTTTTTTAGTCAAAATTTTCATTTGTTTTTTGTGCACTTTGTCAAAATTTTTACCTACTTACCATTTTTTTCAATGTGAATAAAATTTTCAATTTCTTACTCGTAAATTGAAAGTTCATCGAGAAGTAGTGAGTTTTTCGAACCTCTGACCAAATTTGAGCTACGGAGATAGAAATTTTTATAATGAGTTTCCAACTGAAAATGGACAACACCAGTAAAGGGTATAGCAGGTTAAGTATGGTGTTTTGGCCTTGGAAAGGGATTTTGATGAAACCTACCCCAAAAGTTGAGTCATGATGAGAAAAAATTCTGACAAAAATTTTGGACCCCCAGAGCAAGTATTTTCGGGGGGAGGGGCCAAAATGTGTTTTTTAAACTTTATTTTTTCGTTTTTCACAAAATGTAGATAAAAATTTCGTGTTTTTTTAAATTGAATCTAGAGGGTTAGAGGAACCCTAAAAAAAATTTTCAAAATTTTTGACCCATTTTTCGTCGAGTTATGGCGTTTTAGAGCTGTCGGTTTTTTTTTCGTGTAATTTCTATACGATGGAATTCTGCTGAGTTCAAAAATGACATTACATTTGGAATTGCAGGGAGAGAAGTTCCTCAAATTTCGGATTTTTCATTTCAAATTTTCACATTTTCCTCGAATATGTTATCTATTTTGTATAACCTGCCTAAATCCCAAATTATATTTTTTTTTTGCATTTTTCGAAATCTGCGGGTAGATTAGGTACCATACATACGTATAATTGACTTTTCACAAATTCCCGTACCTCTAAGCTGAATGAATGGAGGAATTTAATGAAATTGAACCAATTTTTCACGTTCTGTGCCATAAACTACCTACGTAATATTTCGTTTCAGTTTTGATTGTGATAATATTGGTGGTATCTCTCAACCGCGTTTTTGGATGTAAACACGAAAAAAAAAACCGATAGCTCAATTTTGAAAACTGAAAGAGCCGAACCCCCTCTGGATCCTCCCCCTCCCCCTCCAATGAGATTTGGCGATGATTCTCCTGGCTCAAAAAATTTTGTATGGTATCCTTCTTCACTATGCCAAATTTTATACCTACATCACCATTTGCGTTCATATTTGAAAAAATGTAATCTGCCTCTGGATTAGAATGGCATTTGTCAAACATAGCGAGCGCGAGCACTGTGCTTTCCACAAGAACGCCGTGGGAAATTGACATGAACGTTCGGGCTCCGCATGACCGGTGGTCAGTTTTTATTTTTTTTGACAATGTTGCACCAACTCAAACTCATTCAAACTTATGTGGTATAATCAACACTAAATAACACATTTTCTAAAAAAAAATGGTGACTGTACCTCTGAAACTTCTTTCCAAAATGGCCGCTCAAAGTTTTTAAAACGCCATAACTCGACGAAAAATGGGTCAAAAATTTTGAAAATTTTTTTTTGGGTTCCTCTAACCCTCTAGATTCAATTAAAAAAAACACGAAATTTTTATCTACATTTTGTGAAAAACGAAAAAATAAAGTTTAAAAAACACATTTTGGCCCCTCTCCCCGAAAATACTTGCTCTGGGGGTCCAAAATTTTTGTCAGAATTTTTTCTCATCATGACTCAACTTTTGGGGTAGGTTTCATCAAAATCCCTTTCCAAGGCCAAAACACCATACTTAACCTGCTATACCCTTTGATCAAAATTTGTTTTGTTTCTTAATTCACATTATTTTGCAATATTTCAACTTGATTTACGAAATGAGCTCATTACCAGACGTACTGAAAATAGCAATTTCACAAAACATCACACGTCGGTCGTATACGAATTGTACGCGTCAAACAATTTTTCACCAGGCACAAAAACTTTCAATTTTCTCTTAACGGATCAATAGTCATACGAAAAATAACATTTTTATCTATCATCAACACATGACCAGTGATCGGGGGGGGGGGTCTAGTTGTTTCGGCTCCGGCTCCGAAATTTTTTAAAAATTGCTCCGACTCCGGCCCGGACTCCATAGAATTTAAAGCAGTAGCTCCGGCTCCGGGCTCCGGGCCTCCGGAGGGGTGCCTCCGAATGTATTTCAATTCGCTAGACATTAATTTGAAATTTTTTTCTTTTCTAATGAACAAAAAAAGCAAAAACCAAAAATAAGTCGTTTCAAGTTGGGGGATGGATTTTCCAAAAAGTGGGAGGGGTAAAAAAAGGCATCTGGGATAAATTTTTTTATTTTAACGTCTAGGTCTAGAACATCAATCAATCATAAAATTGCTTTTTACAGCTCAATCGAGCGTATATGAAATTGAAATTTGACTAGTAAGTTTTGCCGATTTATTTCAATCAAGAACAAAATTCTGAACGTCTAACAACTCATTTTATTTGAAGGCCAGTTAAAGTAGAAAAAAAAAGTCCACGTAAAAAATGTTTTAAAATCTTAAATTAAAATTCCTTTGAAAAAAGACTAGTAAAGGGTTTTCAAAGCTTCTAAATTTCTTTCTGGGATTTAAAAAAAGATTAAAACTCGAATGAGATGTAAACAGGCTTTGAATTTACTCAAAATTTCCGGAAAAAAGGTAAAAAAACAGTTGAAAATGAATCAAATTAAAAATTTTTGGCAATAACTGCTCCACGTATAGTCTTTCAACATTATCACTGGCTTAACAAAATCACAATCACAAATTCACAATCACGAGTTCAGAATAAATTTTTTTGACAATTTTGGCTTATTTATGATAGGAATTAAAATTTTTAACATAACATTCTGGCATTGGCCACATTGCGGTGCTGCATTGGTGACGCCACAACGCTACCTACAGCGACAGACAGAAAACAAAATTCACCGGAGGGGGCTCCAATGGTGTGGCTCCGGCTCCGGCATTTTTACAAAAGGGGCTCCGGCTCCAGCTCCGGCTCCGGCTCCGAAAAAATTGCTCGGAGGGGGGGCCTCCACCCACCGGCCTCCGCTCCGCTCCGGATCCCTGCACATGGCTTGCACGTGTCAACCATTTCTTCACCAGACACTGAAATTCTTAATGTAGGTAAGTATTTCAACCGTAGTCTTCTGTCATTTTTTTTTGACAAGGTAACCTCATTAGGGAGTAGTACACCTAAGTAGGTAAATGTCTATAAACGAATTATTGCGAGTTAAAAGAAATTAGATGCTCGAAGTTTCTAATAATTTAACATGTGGTAAGAATTTTTCGCAATGAGTAAAACACTCGACATTTTTCAATACGTTCCGTTAAAAGGACTTGATTGCATTTAGAGCTGCATCAAGAAGCCTGAAACTTTCGTATTTTGTGCAAAATATTTCGCGTAAATAGTTTTCAATACGAAGAGTCGAGTTTGTGGTTCCCTTTTCACGTTTTTTTTCTTCAGTCTTTGAGGTAAATGTCACAGAATAAATCAAGAAGAATTTTTTTGGGAAAAATTGAAGAGGAAAAAAATTGTTCCAGCAATGTGTAAAAAAAAGTAAAAAATGCACTATTAATATCGAAGTTGAAAAAAAATTATTTTCAAAATTATCAAAAAATGGCAAAATTGAAATTTTCGTGGCTTTTAATTGATTTTAAGTATTACCCAAAACTTCATTCGTACTTCCCATCAATTCTTTATTCATTCGTTTATGAAAAATCTGCGTCAACGATTTCATTGAAGAAAACTTCATCGTGATGCCATTTGTAAGAATTTTTTTTCTCTAATTTTTATAAAATTTTAAACGTTTTACACTTTTTTTTTTTTAGCAAAATAGAGAGTGGGATTGAGGGTTAAGTCTGAGACTCCGCTTTCTTTTTGGTCTTCGCTTGATATCAGTGGCGTCGGAAGCTTTTTTTTTGGGAGGGTACAAAATCAGAACCAAGACTTAAATATCAGGGGGATTTTCTGTGGAGGGGGAAAAAAGAAGCATTTTTTCATTCTGTCGCCTCAAATAATCCATATAATTGTTATTTTGTTCATGCCCGAGCGAAGCGAGGGTGAAGCTTTGAGAAAATTGAGTTTTTAAAAGCCCGAAAAAGCATTTTTTCCACGTTTTAATGCTTCGAAAATGCCTATTTGATGTGATTTGGGGGGTACAAATGATACTTTGTACCTCCGTCAGGATTTTGGGGGGGTACAATGTACCCCTTGTACCCCACTTTCCGACGCCACTGCTTGATATATACGTAGTTAATCCCTTCAAATTACTGCAGAAAGTAATTTCTGGGCCTATCGCAGTAAGTACCCGATTTATTTTTTACTAATTCTTAAATTGTTTCGTTTTCAAGGGAATTATTCCGCTTGTGCTCGACTACTCACCGAAGGTAGTACTGAATAAAATTGGAAATTTTTCTAAAGAAGAAACAAAAAAGCCAAAAAATTCATTTTTCACTCTGGAAAGCAAACTGTTGTCCAAGTACTTACATCAAAAATTGAAATACCTACAAGAAAACTGGTAACCACAAAAAAAATCAAGCAACGGAATTAGCTTGGGCACAAGGAAATTTGTACGTACACCTATCGTTTTTATAAACGACTCTAGCCTATAAAGAGAATTTAAAAAATTCATTCCAAATTATTAATTTAATCAGGTAAGAATCTAACGACATGATCAATTCATCACCCACGTTCATAGCGCTCATTCTTTTAACTAACGCCCGTCTGAGCGTAACCAGAGAAAATACAGCCTCAGGTGATCAGCAATTCGAAAATAATAACCAAGTCGAAAAAATCAACTGGGATGATCACCGTCTTCCCAAACAAGGTATTCAACACATTATATTACATTTTATCTACATACTAATTATTTACCTACAAAGAATGTGCCCCAACTCAAAGTAAAATTTTTAGCCCAAACAAAAATAAATCGAAAGAACATTATAAAAGAACACCATATCGAAAATTTCAGATGCTGAAGTTCATTTCTCGAATTTTGACAAATTTTTGAAGTTTCAAAATTATACCTCTACGCGCGCCCTGTAAAATATGAAAATTGGATCGAATCAGCGAAAAAATCTAAAATTTGGTACATACTCTTTTTATGACCTACCGAATCGATTGGAAACGGTTTCGAGGGGCGTTAAGGAGCCACTAGAAAATTTTGAAATTTTTCAGCGCTGAAGAGAAGGACTTGAAAATGTTCCATATGAACTTCAGCACCCACAACCATCGATTACCCATATTGGTGACCTGCATATTTAATCGATTAAAGCACAACTTTCCAAAATTAACTTTTCGCTTTTTACCTCTGCGCAGTGGGAGTACTTTCAAATTTTTTTCCAGGAAAATTTCATGCCCAAAAATGTGAATTTAAACTCAAAATTACTAATTTTGGAAAATTATGCTTTAATCGATCAATTAGGTAATCAATATGGGTAATCCGCGATTATAGGTACCTACTGATGTTCGTATGGATCATTTTTATGGATTTTTCTCCAGCGCTGGAAAATTTCAAAATTTTCTGGTGGCTTCGTAACGTCTCGAAACCGCTTCCAATCGATTCGGCAGGTCAAAATAAGGGTATTACCAAATTTCAGATTTTTTCGCTGATTACATCAAATTTTTATATTTTGCAGGACGATGAGGTATAATTTTGAAACTTCAAAAATTTGCTAAAATTCGGGAAATGAACTTCAGCACCTGAAATTTTGGATATGGTATTCTTTAATGATGTAATACTTCCGATTTATTTTTGTTTGGGATCAAAATTTTACTTTGAGGTGGAATGTCTCCTGTTAGTCTTAATTAACTCACTGCCCAAGCAAACCAGTATGCATTTCATTTCGCGTAAATATTTTTTGCAGTATACCATCCTTTCTCACTCACATGCTTGCTTTTCAAGGATATAGGCTGCGACGTCGAATGCGCCACTTTGACCAACGTTTTTAAAATATCAAGTGGTGGAGTTTGCGACACGAACAACGTTTGCTCTTGTAATTTCGCCCAAGATCCCACTTTTGTCGGCTTGTGGAAGAAGAAATTCGCTTCATCCGAGAAACTTCTCGATGAAATAATGAATAAAAAAAAACTTTTCCCCGCCATAAAACAAATACTTAACACATCATTCAGTACAGGCATGGAAATAAAAGCAAAAATGATGGAAGACTTATCACCAAATCAATTAAACGAACTCCAGGTTATTGATTTTGCTTCGACAATGTACACAGCACCGAATGTAGTCGATATGATTGATGTCGAAAATCAGATCAAAGTGATATTAACATGCAGAGTAATGAGACCCAGCTGTAAAGAATTATCGTCGAACATCGACGTGAAAGAAAATTTAATCAGAGCTCTCAAACATTTGAGCAGCGACAACGACAAATTTACGGTGTTTGTTTCTGAGATTCGTAGAATTGATAATACATTCTTGAATAAGATTTTTGACGACTTCATTGAAAATAACCATATTCCATTAAACGAAGAAGACGCCAGTAACCAGATCAGCAACATGGCCTATATCATTTCTAAATCAATTATCAATAATCTGGTGACAATGACGATAAAACCCGAAAAAAACCGGTTGCAAAGTTGTATTAACTGGGTCGGAGAAAAAGTCTCGTACATCTTTACACTCGGATTTTTTCCCAGTAGCCCCATTGACACTGATGCCATATTAAAAAATCAAAAATTTTTCAAACAGTCCGGACTCAATAGAAAATATGTTGAGGGATCTGCGCCGATGGATTCAATCTATAGGAAGGATAAGTGCACATTACGTTATCAAAGAAGCGAAAACAGCAATTATATAAACTTGACCTTTATCAAAAAACCGATCGTGGTAAGTATGCTGAAAACTACGGAATCGAATTTTAGTCAAAATTGGTTTTTCGGAACAGTTAGAATATATTTGACTCAAACGAATGCTGGAGATAAGAGTGAAAATTGGGATTTTGGTGATGTTACGTATGAATATCGTAAAATTATCGATTCAAATGGCGAGACACACTCCAATGAGGAATGGAAGGGAACACCCAACGAAGAAATTCTCAAAAAGCATCAATCGTATATTAGAACATGGTGCAAATATAATGATTTTTTAATCGGTGAAAAAAACTGCGTTATTTTTGAAGAAATCGAACCGAGTATTTGATATTTATGCTGTTACCAAAACTGAAAATAAACTACTGAATTTTGCTGAATTTCTTATGATTTTTTTTTATGACGCTCAAAAATCGTAATGAAAAAAAATTAGTTTTCAACCAGGGTGTCCACTATATTTCAGAAATGATTTTCCCTTACTTTTCCAGACCAAGTTTTCCAATTTTTTCCAGACCTTTTAGATATGATATTCTTAAATCAAGGAGGTGGGAGGTAATTTTTCACGTAATGTACATACATCCCGAAATTTTATAGAAAAATGATAAAATGCATTGGGCTCAACGATTTTTTTTTTCAAAATCACTAGATACTTTTTACGAGATCTTTAGATGCTCCTCTTCGGGCCAAAAAAAAGATTTAAATTCAATTCTGGAAATTTTTGAGCCCATCCAACTCCCTCTCGCCACAAAAATTGTAAAATTTGAATTTACTATAACCGACAGAAAAAAATTTAAATAAAAAGGAAAAACTAAGTATTCCAACGCAAAATTAATTTTTGAAAAATGAAACAAATTATGGCAGGGTGCCTACCAAATTAGGCGAATAAAAATTCGAATTTTTCCAGACAGAAAATTCTAAAAAAAGTTCACATTTTAACCCCTTCCCACCCAAAAAAAAATGAAAAACGGATGCCTCAAATTATTAAATTCACGCAATTCCCTGAAATTTTTTAATTTGTACTAATAAATAAAAAAGTCAATGAGGAGGTAAAATATAAATCATTTTACGAAAATATATAAACGTGTTGAGCACGCACGAAGCGAAGGCGAAAATTTTTACGAAAAAAGATCTTCAAAAGATGAATATTTACCACGTTTTCCTCATTCAAGTTTTCCAAAACATGGTCAATAATTTCGAATTCTGTTCCTTTCCCTTCAATTTTTTTTTCAACATCGTGGTCAAGGGTATCATGACATTTTTTTCTCATCACAGTTCATTAAAAAGTAAGTTTCCAAGAAACTTAAGATTTTAAATAAATTCTGTAGAAAGAAAGAGTGTAAGTTACCCCGAGCGTAGCGAGAGAATTTTTTTTGAATAATTCATAATTTAATGGACAAAGACATGCATTTTGAATATCAATTTCATTGCAAATTACAATCCACAAAAAATGATGAATAAAAAAATTGGATAAACATTTTTCTAAATGATTTATCCTTTTTTTTGGATTACCGAAAAATTCCAGAGAAAATTCCAAAATTCCCTGACTTTTCCCGGTTTTCCAGAGAATGGACACCCTGTCTTTTCATGCATTTATTTCTGCTTCTTTCTGCTCCTATCTGTTCCTTTCTCGAATTTTGATTAAAATTGGTGAGATTATTCATCATAAGTAGGAGACCTCTCAGAAAAAATTTGAACATCCCAGTCATAAATTTTATCAAAAATTAATCATGAGATCTTAGAATTTATTTCACCTCTCAAAAAAATTGTCCCCCTTGCGTGGTACTTTGGTCACCTCATCTCCCTCCCGAAATGAAATTCCAAGACCCCAATATTTTTTTGAGGTGAGAATGTTCGGATCACTTCGGATACAGTTGGAAATACTTCGTTCAACTTGTTCTGTACTATATATCTTATAATACGTCAATCGTCGAACTTGACAACTTTTTTTGATTTTTGAATTTGAAAGATTTTTAATGTCAAAACTTTCATTTTTTATGATCTTGTTTTTTGTGCACTTCGTCAAAACTTTTACCCACTTAACATTTTTTTCAATCTGGATAAAATTTTCAATTTTTTACTCATGAATTGAAAGCTTATTGAAAATTAGTGAGTTTTTCGAATTCTACCCTACTTTCAGGACTTCTAGCTCTGATCAAATTTGAGCTACGGAGATAGAAATTTTTATAATGAGTTTCCAACTGAAAATGGACTACACCTGTGAATTTGATCAAAATTTGTTTTTTTATCCACATTATTTTGCAACATTTCAACTTAATTTACGAAATGAGCTCATTACCAGACGTACAGAAAATAGCAATTTCACAAAACATCACACGTCGTATACGAATTGTACGCGTCAAACAATTATTCATCAGGCACAAAAACTTTCAATTTTCTCTCAACGGATAATTACGCACCTAAACCATATCCCCAAGTCGTTTCAAGTCGTTTTCTTCGACAAGGTAACCTCGTCAAAGAGTGATATACGAGTGGGTGAATATTTATAAACGAAGTAGCACTACCTACTTAAATTATATGCTCGAAGCTTCTAAGAATTTGGCATATGGTACAAATTCTCCTTAATCAGTGAAACACTTGACATTTTTCGATAATTACCGAACGATCGTTCCGGTAAATAGAATTGATTGCAATTAGAGCTGCATCAAAAAACCCCAAACTTTCGTATTTGGTGAAGAATATTTCGCGGTAAATAGTTTTCAGTACGAGTTCAGTTTTTTGTTCTTATTTATCGTTTTTTTCTTCAGGTTTACAGGTAATTCCACGAGGTAAGCCAAGAAGTAGTATTTTTTTTTGGAAAATTGGGGGAAAGGAATAAAGTATTCCAGCAAGGTGTCAAAAGAATGTGAAATGTCCTTTTAATTTCAAGTCTTGAAAAAAAATTATTCTAAAAAAATGGCAATTAAAATTGTCGTGGCATTAATTTACCTAGTTACATATTAATTTTCTCATTTCTTTATTTATGAAAAATCAGCGTGAACGATTTCATTTAGGAATAATACGTCATAATGCCATTGGTTAGAATTCCTCAAATTTTTTCTCCAATATTTTGATCTAGTCAGATACATATTTAATCCCTTCCAAATTATCAAAAAGAAATAATTTCTCGGTCCATCACAGTAAGTAGTAAGTACTCAGTCATTTTTTTGCTAATTCCTAAATTGTTTCGCTTTCAAGGGAATTATTCCATTTGTGTTCAATAACTCCTCGAAGGCAGTACCGAAAAAAATTGGGAATTCATTTTGAAGAGATAAAATAACACGCAAAGAAATTCATTTTTTACTCCGGAGAGCAAAATTTCGTCGAAGTATCAAAAACTGAAGTAGATATCTACCTATATACAAAAATTAATAAGCACAGAAAAATTAGGAAACGTAACCAACTTGAGCACAGCGAAATTTGTACGTATATTCACTTTTTTTCAGGGATGTTAACCGAAATCGAAATTTAAAAATACTTATTAAAACCGAAACCAAAACCGAAACCGAATAATTTTATTTCGGTTACGGTTAGTTTTTCCACGTAATTTTTTGTTCAATATTCCAGTTTATTGTTTTATTTTTTCCCTGCCAATTCAAAAATGAAAAAAAATTGATGAAATTTAATATTCTTAATGCTTTTACTCGCAAAAAACCTAAAATTAATTGAAATCTGTACTTGTAACCTGATACCGTATAGGCAACCAATATTTTTTTCCATTTCGGTTCACATCATCCCTTCCTTTTTTTATAAAAGACTCGTGTCTACGAAAAAAATCAAAAAAAAATTATTGCAAATAATTAATTTCATCAGGTACCTAATAATATGGTTACTTCATCACCTACGTTCATAGCGCTCGTCCTTTTAACTAACGCTAATCTGAGCATGACCAGAGATGTAGGTCCAGGTAATAAGCAATCCGAACTTGTCAAAAAAGCCGAAGAAATCAACTTTGATGAATACAGTCGACCCAAACCAGGTACTTACCAGACGCATTATATCAGGGACTAAACATCCCTCCCCCCCTCCCCCTCATCTTTCTCAAAAACTCGGCAAATTATGATGCGAATCGACAAAAATGTAAAAAATTAGAAAATTTCTGAAAATGTGTCGATTTATAACGAAATTTGCCAACTTTTTGAAACAAATTGCCGAATTTTTGAGAAAATATGCAGATTTACGATAAAATTTTACGACCTTTTTTAGAAATTTTCTCATGAAGTTGGCAAATTTTGATGCAAACATGCATAAAAAAGCAGGAAATAAGAAAAACCCACAAATTTTTACCACGCAGAAAAATAAACACGAAAAAAGCACGAAATTTTGTGAAAAAAAAACTTTGAGCAAGAAATTTTTCAAATCGTATCTCTCCCTTTGCTTGGACGTATAAAGCACAAAATGCATATCACAGATGTGGGATGAGGATTTCGCCTCCCTTTCAATACTAAAATATAGATTAAATTACAGCTTTGGATGTATTTTTTTTTTGAAAAATGTTCCCCTCTCGTTTCGCTCGGACTCGGTATGTTCACACGATTCATATTCAAAATTACGGAATGAACCTTCTTCCCTTCCAGCCTATGCAACTGAATATTTTCAAGTGAAAACAATTTGCTCTTCTTAATTATCATGGGCCTTAGTGACAATCTCGAATAAAATTTTCAACATTTTGAGATAATTAAAAAATATTATTTTTTTTTGAAAGTCAAAAAAGTAACACGAAAAAAACACGAATATTTGGTTCCAAGACGTTTTGGAGCCACCAGAAAATTTTTGAATTTTCCAGCGCTGGAGAAAAGCCCATAAAAATGGCCCATATGCACTTCAGTACCTATGTTCGCGGATTAATCCATATTGATGACCTATTTGATCGATTAAAACACAATTTTCCAAAATTCGTAACTTTGAGTTCAAATTTGCATTTTTGGGCAAGAAATTTTTTTCATGTGCTGGAAAAATTCCAAAATTTTCTGGTAGCTCCGAAACGTCTTTTAAAACCCTTTCCCATCGATTCGGGAGGCCGAAAATAGGGTATATACCAAGTTTCAATTTTTTACCTCGATGTATGCGCATTGGGCGAATTTTCAAATTTTATCCCAGGAAAATTTCTTGCTCAAAAATGCGAATTTGAACTCCAAGTTACGAAATTTGGAAAATTGTGTTTCAATCGATCAAATAGGCCACCAATATGGATAATCCGCGATTATAGATGCTGAAATGCATTATGGGCCATTTTTATGGGCTTTTCTGCAGCGCTGGAAAATTCCAAATTTTTCTGGTGGCTTCAAAACGTCTCGAAACCCCTTCCAATCGATTCGGGAGGTCAAAAATAGGGTATATACCAAATTTCAGTTTTTTTTGTTGATTAGATCAAATTTTCACATTTCTCAGGGCGGAGGTAATTTTGAAATTTCAAAAATTCACCAAAAATCGAGAAATGAACTTCAGCAACTGAAATTTTGGATAGGGGCTTCTGTTACGATATACTTCGATTTTTTTCTGTTTGGGCTCAAAATTTTACTTTGAGTTGGGATACCTACCTTGTTAGTAAAAATGTTGAAAAAAGGGCGTTTCTTGCGAATACATTTTTTGAAAAAAATAAGCCGCGTAAATGATAAAAAAAATTCCCAAAAGAGGAAAAATTGCCCTTTTATTCAAGACAAGCATAGACACTCCACGTTTATTACTCGATTTTTAATTAATTTTTGAAAATCGCGATTTCCTCATAAGAATACACGTGAAGAAAAAAATTATCTTGTTTTTGTTTAGGTATGAGAAGTGTCGTACCGATAGAGGGGGGAGGGGGGAGCTCCCCCGAGGAAATTCTTTACTTGTGAGTTGGGAAAATTGAACATTTCAACACATCAGTTGGGAAAATTGGACAGTTAGGATTAATTTTTTTGATGAAAAATACTCAAAATTGGTAATTTTCCCAACTCGAAAATGTTAAATTTCCCAACTCAAAATTGGTAATTTTCTCAATTCAAAATTGGTAATTTTCACAACTCAAAATTGGTCGTTCTCCCAAGTGATGAGTAAAAATGTCAGTTGGGACGATTAGTAAGTATTTATTTTTTTAATGAAAAATGAATAAATAAAATGGTTACCTATTTGAACATGTCAGAAATCAACAACATTTTCACTTTTTAGTCATTTTCCCAACCTTTTCCAACTGAAAATTGATCATTTTCCCAGCGAAGAATTATTAAACCGTTGTAATAAAGCTTTTTTAGAAAAAAAAATTATTAATTACCTTGCAATTTAAAAAATTTTCACTCGTCAACGAAAAAAATTTATATTTGTACTTGTAATTTAAAAGAGATTTTTTCGCACTTTTCTTCAAAATTATTTCAAACAATTTCATTGTTCTTATTCTCCTTTTAAAACTTATTTTTGATATTTGAAAATTCAATTTTTCAAAAAAGCTTCGGCCTCGCTTACGCTCGGCCATGATAATATATTTCTGCTTTAATTCATTTCAAAGTAGAAACAGTCGATTTTCAATTTTTAAAGTTTATTTTTCCAAAACATTATTTTAATCGCACATTCAATTTGAGGTTTCTAAAATTTTCGCCCTCGCTTCGCTCGTGGCCAAATCCATCTCCCTATTCTTTACATTGAAATTACAAAAATTTTATTGATGTAAAAATTATAATTTTTCTTCGAAAACTCCACCCTTTCTTCGCTCAAGGCAAATAAACTATTTCGTATGTTTTTTCAATTACAATGACATGCTTGTAGGGTTTAAAAAAAAATAATAATTTGGAGCACCTAACCAATGAAAAATTTATTCAGATTTCTTATCTCAAAAAGGGTCTTATAGTAGTGGGTTGTCAAAACTTCAAAAGTTCGCAAAAAAATGACGAAAACGAGTAAAAAAAAAAATCAAAAAACCCTTTTAGGGAAAAATCAGTACCCCTACATGTAGATTTTAAGAAATCAGCGGGAAAAAAAAGTTTGAAAAAAAATTGGATGGTTCGCAAATTTGAATCTTACCCCCCCCCCCCCCTCCATTCTGATATCGGCTATATGTAGTTGGGAATTTTGAGAATTTGAGTTGGGATTTTCACCTCTTCTCCCCCCCCCACCCCCGGAAAATGCCTTCGGTACGTCACTGGATATGAGTAGGCAAATCTCTCCTTTTTTGATAAAATTGGATAATATTGGTCGGCAAATTTTTTCATTCTCACCCCTTCTCCCGAGATTTTTTCCCAAGTTTCATGCTTGCATTATTACATTTTATCTATCTATGTACTAATTACTTAGTCTTAGTAAACTCATTGCTTCAGCATACGAGTATGTATTTCATTTCGCGTTTTTTTCCCCGCAGAATACCATCCTTTCTCACTCAACTGCTTGCTTTTCAAAGATGTAGGATGTGACATTGAATGCTTCGCATTGATCAACGCTTTCGGAATATTAGGCGGCGGAGTTTGCGACAAGAACGATGTTTGCTCTTGTAGTTACGCCCAAGATCCCACTTTTGTCGGCTCATGGAAGATGAAATTTTCTTCAACCGAGAAACTTCTCGATGAAATAATAGATGATAAAAAACTGTTCCACCCTATAGACCAATTACTCAACACGCCATTCAGTACGGGCTTAGAAATCAAAGAAAAATTAAAGGAATATTTATTACCCGCCCAATACGATCAAGTTGATGTTATCGGTAGCTACCCCGCTGCTAAAATGAATCCAAATCCAAATGAAATCAGTACGATTAAAATGGAAAACTATGTTGACAAAATACTAGCCGAAGAGCTGAAATACATTAGCAACAAAGAATTATCGACCATCGACGTTGAGAAAGCTTTGAATAGAGGTCTCAAAGGCATGATCCAGGACTCTGAAAAATTAACACTCCTCATTTCTGAAATTCGTAGAATCGATAATACATTCATGAATGATATTCTCAACAGTTTCATTAAAAATAACCGTATTTCATTAAACGACCAAACTGCAAACAACCACATCAGCAACGTGGCTGATGCCATTTCCAAATCAATTATCAATAAACTGGTGGCAAAAGTAGGAAAAACCTCCTTTCAATATTATGTAAACTGGATCGGAGAAAAATTCACGTACGTTTTCACATTGAAATTTTTATCCAGTAAACCCGTTAAACCCGTCGAAGACATGGAGGAAGCATCCAAAATACCGAACTTCTATGTACTACCATCTGCAGTCGATAGAGAACTTTTCAAAAAACAAATCGCGATAGATGACACCTGGAGAGGGGATAATTACAAATTACGTTATCGAAGAGACGAAAACAGCAAAAATATAAACCTAACCTGGATCAAAAAACCGGTCATGGTAAGTATACTGAAAACTACCCAATGGGTTAGTCAAAATTGGATTTTCGGAGAAGTTGGAATTTATTTATCTCGAACGGCGCGTATCCAAAAGGCAGAAAATTGGGATTTCGGTGAGACCACGAATGAATATCGAAAATTTTTCTTTTCAAATGGAGATGCATACTCCAAAAGGCAATGGGGCGGAAAAATCGACGTAAAAATTCTCAAGATGCACAAAGCGTATATTACAAATTGGTGCCAACAAAATGAATATTTAATTACTAATTTGTACTGCGATATTTTGGAAATTTGATGATTTGTAATTGAAGTTTTTGAATAAATCAAAACGAGTCGTTGGTAATTTTTTCTATACAAGTAGCCGTTCATGCAGAAACTATGTTAGGTAAGAAAAAAATGGGAATTTCCAGAATTGAGAATTTTCCAGATTTTCCAGAAATTGAAAATGTTTCCAGAAGTGGAAAGGGTACCCCCGGTTAAGATAGGTGAATCGGCCTAAGAGCTACTTTTTGAAACTGACTATCAGACATTATTAGGGACCCCAAAAAATAATTTTAGACCGTATTTTCAACCCCCCACTTCACTCCCCTTCACCCCCACCCCCCAAAATGTCGAATTTTCGTCAAAAAATCCTATCTCGGAACCTAATGAACCAAAAATTCTGAAATTTATGTGGTGTATGCGGGGAGTGGTGAACAACTTTTGAGAATTTTTCAGATTTTTTTTGCACTGCCTTCTAGCCAAAATCCCACTTTGAAAACTTAAAATCGCTCTAATTTCGAAACTAAAAGACATTCATTTTTTCTTTTTGGCACAAATATAGTTCTATCTTGGTACAATATAATGATATTTTTTTCAGAGTTTTAGCGTTGGGAGAACAGACGAAAAAATACGATTTTCTATTAAAAAATGCTCATTTCGTCATTCACGCAACCAAAAATTTTGAAAACATTTTTATGTTACGAATGGGGAAAGGTAACAAATTTTTGAGAATTTTTTATGATTTTTTTTTTGCAATGCATCCCAGCCAAAACCCCACCCTCAAACTTTTAAAATTGCTCCGATTCCAAAGCTTTAAGGCAAATATTCGTTCTACTTTTTGAAACTAACCACCACACATAATTAAGGACTCCAAAAAAATCTTAGGATGCATATTCCACCTCCCGTCTCACTCCGTTTCACCCTCATCCTCCCAATATTTAGTTTTGTCAAAAAATCCCATTTTGGTACCTCAATGAACCAAAATTTTGAAATTCATTTTTTTTGTGTATGGAGAATGGTAATTGGTTACAAACTTTGAAAATTTTTCAGATTTTTTGCATCGCGTTTTAGCCAAACACCCACTTAGAAACTTTAAAATCGCTCTACTTTTAAAGGGTGAAACGGAGTGAGACGGGAGGTGGAATATGCATCCTAAGATTTTTTTTGGAGTCCTTAATTATGTGTGGTGGTTAGTTTCAAAAAGTAGAACGAATATTTGCCTTAAAGCTTTGGAATCGGAGCAATTTTAAAAGTTTGAGGGTGGGTTTTTGGCTGGGATGCATTGCAAAAAAAAATCATAAAAAATTCTCAAAAATTTGTTACCTTTCCCCATTCGTAACATAAAAATGTTTTCAAAATTTTTGGTTGCGTGAATGACGAAATGAGCATTTTTTAATAGAAAATCGTATTTTTTCGTCTGTTCTCCCAACGCTAAAAATCTGAAAAAAAATATCATTATATTGTACCAAGATAGAACTATATTTGTGCCAAAAAGAAAAAATGTATGTCTTTTAGTTTCGAAATTAGAGCGATTTTAAGTTTTCAAAGTGGGATTTTGGCTAGAAGGCAGTGCAAAAAAATCTGAAAAATTCTCAAAAGTTGTTCACCACTCCCCGCATACACCACATAAATTTCAGAATTTTTGGTTCATTAGGTTCCGAGATAGGATTTTTTGACGAAAATTCGACATTTTGGGGGGTGGGGGTGAAGGGGAGTGAGGTGGGGGGTTGAAAATACGGTCTAAAATTATTTTTTGGGGTCCCTAATAATGTCTGATAGTCAGTTTCAAAAAGTAGCTCTTAGGCCGATTCACCTATCTTAACCGGGGGTACCCTTTCGTAAAAATTGAGAGTTTCCCAGATATTATTGGGAAATTCCCGGGCACAAAAATGGACCAAAATTCAAAAGTAAATTATACAGTTTGATTCATTTTCGCGAGTCAAACTCAACTGCATATTATTTCAAAAGTATGTTGTATGCACGTATGTACATTAGGGTGGAGCGCGAAAAAAAAACATACTTCGGATTTTGACCAAACTCGGTAGGGTTGTTGGGTCATCATCGGAGACTACCCAAAAAAAAATTTGAGCCCCCTAGGTGGAGGTGGAGGGGAGCTGGGGGTTCCCAAAGGTCACCTCCTTTTGAAAAAAACGTGGTTTTTTGTGTTTTTTAGCTACTTAAAGTGGCTGGAGAATTATGGAACAGCACTTGAAAGGTGCGATTTGAGTTTCTACATCTCCCTGAACCATTGCCATCCTTCTCGGATCAAAACTCAGACTGCTACCAGGGGGTTGAAAAGTTGCAGATCGCGAAATTTCAATATTGCAAAATTTCTGCTGGCTTTGAATTCTTTATTTTTGCGATGGATAATTTTACTTTTTTTTTGGAATAAATTTTTGAAGAAAATTTTTAAAATTTCCTCGATCAGTGTAGCCAATTGCAAATTGTGATAGTCAAATTAATGGAATTCGCGTTGATCTGAACTTGTAGTACCTAACTATATCTTATCCCTGGAAAATTTCACAATTTTTTTGTTTTTTTCAATAATTTGAAAACAAATTGAGAAGAAAATTTTTCGTACCAGTGTAGTCACTTGCAAACCACGAAACTCCGGATTTTTCATTAGTTTTCCGATTGGTAGTAGAAAATTCTCTCAATCGTGAAATTAGTGTAGCGTAAAACGCCCAATTTTGGCTAAAATCGACTCGAATTCGCAATTTTCCATCTTCTCAACCCAATACTTCGAACCAATTCTGGTATGAAATCAGTTTTAGACATAATTCGAACCTCCTGAACACGATTTTTTGATTAGTTTCCCGAACTGTTGGAAAAAATTAAAACTGACCACTCGTCGTATTGAACCCGTGCAGATGCGTCAAATTTTCCACGGCGCTCTCGTGAAAAGTACGGCGTTCACGGGCCAATGGATTTTACACATAGAAAATACGGGGGAAAAGCTCCACTTTTGTTAAAACTAAAGAAAGTTGTAACTGATTAGTTGAGAATGTTCCAAAGATTATTTTAGCTCCATGCGACTTGAAGGGGCTGAGTCAATTTTTTTAAAAGAAGCCCCTATGGTACTTTGAGAAGCCATGGCTCAGCCCCCTGGAGTCCCAAGAAGCTAAAAATTTTGTTGGTGCTTTCTCTAGGTCCAAAAGTTTGAATTGGACAAAAAAATGGTTTTCTACCACAATTGGGAAGACGTGTAGTGTTTGGAAAAATTGAAAATCGCAATTTCATGTCAGTTTTGGCGAAAATTGGGCGTTTTACACTACACTGATTTCACGATTGAGAGAATTCACTACTTCCAATCGGGAAACTAATCAAAAAATCGTATTCAGGGGGTTCGAATTACGCCTAAAAATGGGTTCATACCAGGATTGGTTCGAGGTATTGGACTGAGAAAATGGAAATTGCGAATTTGAGTAGATTTTAGCAAAAATTGGCTGTGTTTTACTATCAAAAAGCAACGATCAAGAAGCTATTTCATTTCCTATGGGGAAACCAATAACAAATTCGAATTCAGAAGGTTCGAATTATATAAAAAACTGGTTTCAAACCTTACTTGAACCACATCACTCGTCTCAATATGAAAAAAAATCGCAATTTTACCTCTTTTTCCTCAAAATTGGCCTCTTTTCGCCACACAAATCACACAATTGTGCAAATTCTACGCTTCAGATCGGAAAAATAATCGTAGATTCGAGTTCTGAAGGGTCGAATTACATGAAAATGACACCAAACTTACCCCAACCCCTTCGTGTGAAAAAATAGGGGTAAAACCCCTAAAAACTCCCCCTCCCTCTACTCCTAAGGGAAATTTTTGCCGTCTCCAATTCTCGAAAATTTTCTCTTGGGTCACTAAAATAAATACCACATTTCAACCCGTGTTCAAAAAGTGCAATATGCTCGAGCTAACCGCAGGGACTAATTCAGTAGGTAAGTACACAATTATAAACAGAAAACCCTGAAAAAAAATCAGACTAGAATTTTTGGGGTTTGGTACTTAACTTACATTTTTTTCCCCCTAATTTGACTGGATTACGCGAAAAATTGCGATTTCTTCAAAATCTACTCTACTTCGAGGACTTCTAGCTCGAAGCTTCTAACAATTTAACATACTTATGGTACAAATTGTCCAAATTGATATTATAAGAGGTATTTGAGATGAAAAATACTAATCAAAAAGATAACTCGGAGGAAGTTTATTAGATTAATAAATACCATCTATTGATTGAATATTTCTCAATGTTTAATACTGACATTACTTCCGTAGCTCTGGTCTGATTCATATAAATCTTTAAAAAAGTGTTGAAAATGTTTCAAATTTTTAAAAATTTTGTTACGTATTTCCTGATTCTATTGATATCTAAATGTTCCTGCAGGCCTACTATCGATTATGAAAAGAAAGTAGAAGATGTAAGTTATCCTTGTTAATCATGATTATGAATTGAATACAATATAAATAATTCCAAATACTTTGTATTTTTAGAAAATCGCTCCTTTTTCTAAATTCGTGAATATGATTCTTAATTATGAAGATAAATGCGAATTTAAGGGTCAATTAAAGGTGTTAGCCAGTCGAGCAATCGAAACGGATGTATTGTTGGAAGATCGCGGAGCATTAAACAAAAAGATGGTAATTTATAATTTTTGGAATTCTTTTAGGTTAAGATTTGCTTTTTAGGTTATTTTGTGGTTTATTTTTAAATACTTAGAACATAATTTAAACCCTATCAAAAATGTATTGTACAGTGTGATAATTTTAATTCTGGTAATTGCGCTGTTATTTTGTAGCAAATTCAGTCGAATGCTCTTTGGTTTGAAAGAGTTCGATCAGCCATCGAAAAATTTGAAGACGATCTTGCAAAGAACGCCGAAGTTGAATTCCCAAGTTACAAAGAAGAAAAGGATATCATCATTAGAAGACGTATTTTCAGAGAAACGAAATGGAGATGGATTTTCAAAAACAAACCAAATGAAGACCGCGTAAAAACATTGATTGCCAAAATTAATGCCAGTAAAGACGTGACTTCAACTGATGAATTTTCGATATTGATAGCTCGGGCTTTTTCCGAACTATCTGAGTACATTCATGAAGAAATATTAAGACCAGGTTCTGGTAACTTTATTGTTAAGTTTGCATCATCTGATCCAAGAGTAAATCGCGCAATCGAACTTTTTATGGATTTGTTTGAGATAAGAGATATTATTGCCGTACCTAAGCAAAAATCCTATTGAAGGATGAAATGTGAAAAATATGTTTAATAATTCGAAATGGGTAAATGAAACCTTATTTGTTTTAAAACTCTGTAATGATTATTTCCAATTAAATCAGAAAAACCTACAGTAAATGGATACACCATGTTAACATTGCGAGAAACAACTGAGAATGTACATACAGTAGCCACGAAGATGAGGTTAGGTTGCCTTATATGGACTCCATCTTGTTTTTCGGGCTTTGGAGTAACCTCATTAACCCCAAAAAAGGTGGAAATGAGCTTAAATGGTACCAAGATGTGTTGACTTATCACCCCCCACAAACAGAATTCCCCGATTTTTGGCGGGTTTTTGTGAAGAGGTGATTTTTTGAAAAAAAAATTTGGGCCTCGAATATGGATCCCTCCAAAATGTCTTTAAAAAACTACAAAAATCATTAGAAAACATGTGTTTACTTTTTGTTTAATTTAGGGTGGGCCGGAAAACCAAAAATTCTGATTTTTGAAAAGTTACCCCCACAAAAGTTGTTAGCTGAATGGACCAGAAAAAACCAATAAAAAATTTCAAAATCGATTCATATCTTCCGATCGCGCAAGAGCCTTCAATTTTTCAAAAATTACCAAAAATTCAAAATTTTGAAAATGTTGAAAAAGTTTAAAATTGACTAAAATTAATTTTAGAGCTTCTGTAGCGATTATCTAGACCAAAAAGCACATTAAAAAAAATCAGTGATTTATAACTTTTTTCAATTTTTTCAGAGGTGAAAAAATATGAGAAATTTAAAAAAATTATAAAGCAAGGATTTTTTCAAAAAAGTTGTGCTTTTTGCTTTAAATAGTCCCTAAATAAGCTCTAAAATTGATTTTGATAAATTTTGATTTTTTTTGAATTTTTAAAAATTTCTGAAAATGTTGAATTTTTGACAATTTTCAAAGAATTATTGAAGGCTCTTGCGCGATCGGAAGATATAAATCGATTTTGAATTTTTTTATTTTTTATTTTTCTAGTCTATCCAGCCAACAACTTTTGTGAGGGGCAACTTTTCAAAAATCAAAATTTTTGGTTTTTCGGCCCACCCCACTAATTATGCGTTAAGACATTTAGAACAAACAGAATTCCAAAAAAATGAATTTCTCTAATTTTTGTCGATTTTTTCATGTAAAAAAGTGATTTTCCAAAAACTAATTGGGCACCTAATATGGATCCCTAAAAAGTCTTTAAAAACCACAGAATTTCATTTTTTTGTGATCAGAAAATTGATAATTGTATTTGAATTAAAAACGAAGAAAAAAAAGAAATTCAAGTTTTTTTCTCATAATTAACAGATGAAACTTTTAATCGGTTGTTGAAGGGATACAAATAGAATAAATAATGTTAAGAAACGTTGAAATTGTTTTTATTAGATGTTTAATAAATAGAAATAAAATATTCAGTTGAAAATCCATTGAAAAAAAATGTGTTTCAGAATCCGGTATATTTTATACCATTCATTGATTACCACTAATTCGAAGATGCTGATTTTGAATATGTTCTCAGTTTTTTCATCCAACCCCACAACTGAACCCCCTATTAGCTCCCTTGATAAGGTCAAAAAATGAAAAATAACATGAGACCCGTCGCTTATTGTTAAATTTTTGAAGGCAGTGAGTTCGAACATTTGCTTATTTATTAGATTTGACCCTTCAGTGTCCCTCTAATCCCCAAATTTTGGGAAAAAGTATATTGAGAAATGAAAATATCGTTTGGCATATCGATTCTAATTAATTTGAGGGCAAGGAATTCGAATATCGATTTACTTTTTGATCCGACCCCTCCCCGTAATTTTTTGAAATATTCAATTCCCTTCTGATCACTTATGAGTGAGGAGGGGATCGGATCAAAAAGTAAGCCGATATTCGAATTCTACTCCCTCAAAGTTAGAATCGATATGCCACAGGATATTTTCATTTCTCAACATACTCGTAAACATGATTAATACCATTCGCAATCATCATTACTTTACAAAAACACACATTCATTAGAAAGTCGAAAATTTGGAAGTTTCCTACAAATTCAAGTAGGTACATAGGTGGAACTTTTACAACATTGAAAATACTTCGTTATAAATTACAATTTTAACGAGCGTCAGACATTTTGCCAGACACATTTTCACGAACATTACACGCAGGTACCAGCATATTTTATTGCAATATACATTTCGAGAAAACCACGTAGTAACTTCGTTTTTGCCTCGTAAGTATCATACTATTCGATTTAATTTTTTTTTGTCGCGATTTAATCATTTAAAATAGGCATAAAATAATCCAAAACATGAATATAGAGGAAAAAATTAAGGCTGAATCAGAATCAATTTGAATTTGAAAGGAATGAAGGGGGCTTAAATGGACCACTGTCCAACCTTTTAAATTAAATTAAAAAACAAAACAAATTGAAGTGAAATTTTATTTGAATTACGTATTCCATCATTTTTATTGTTCGTGTATCTGTTTTGTTGTTGGATTCGAGATTCATTTACAAATATTTCATCATTCCATCGAATTTCCAGGGAACAGTTTAATCAAAATAAACAATATGAAGTCACATATGCTTATCGGAATCTCAATAATAATTTTCATGGGTAAGTAAGTATTCTCATTTCATCAACTTGCTCAAAGTTATTGGAGTTTTAATTAATACCTATTCGAATGAAAATAATTTCTTGCTACAAAAATTGTGTTATAAAATTACAAAAGAAAAATTACGTAAGCAAAATTGTCCAATTGACACAAAAATTGTGAAAAATCAAATTCAAATTCATAAAATACTAACCAGAACAAGAAAAACATTTTAAAACAAATATTTCATAGAAGATGGAAAAAATTGTTACGTCGTCATGAGGAAGATTTTGTATTTTTTCTTTCGAATAAAAAAACAACAAAATTTTGAAAACCACTCCTATCCTCCAAAAATATGAAAAAATCACAAAAAATTATCTCATATTCCGAAAAAATTGAATTCACGAATTAAAATAAATAAAGTAACGTCAATGTTGACAAATCATCATTGAAATTTGATCAAATCAATTTTTAAAATTCCAATGGCAATTTTCAAAAAAAGTACTAAATGAAAATCCCACATAGAATTTATTGAAAATAAAGTAAAAGGGTATGGACGGATAAGGGGTGAATTTGGCCCCCGGCGCTTTTGGGCTCCTAAACACCTCAAGTCGTGTATACTGACTAGAAATAATTTTTCACAAAAATTTTGGACCCCTACCCCCTCTCTTTCGGAGCTATGGCCATTTTATTGCATTATTTCAAGAATTTTTGATTTCAACGGAAGTGAAGGAAATTTTCTGTTCTTTGGCACAAAGTCATCTGGTAGAGGTGTATTCATGATAATTTTTTCAACAATTTTGGTGCACTCCTTCACGTTTTTTCGGTCATTTGAAGTTTTAATCGTAAAAATACCATATAAGCGAAGAGAGCGACCACCCTGGAAAATTCCTAAAAAATACGTTTTTTTATGTAGAATTTTACTATGTATTTGGTTTTGGCGATTTCTTTGAACTAAGGGCCGAAAATCGCGAAAAACCGTACAGAAATGTTGTAATTTTAGCAGATATTTCAAATTTTGAGCGCTTTATACAGAAAGCAAATGACCAAACAAGGAAAACCAATTTCAAATTCGTGTTCAGCAGGTCAAAATACCCCGGTAAAACCCCTTTTCGTAATAGTTTTGATTAAAAATTTCAAAATTCACCTTCTCACTGATTTTTAATGGGGAAAAAAGTGAATTTCGAGACTTCGAGTAAAACGATCGCGAAAAACGTATTTTTCGGGGTATTTTGACCTGCTGGAGCACGAATATGGATTTGTTTTTTTCATTTCGTCATTTCCCCCAAAAGTCCTCCATTTTCAAGTTTGAATCAGGTCTTTCGAGCAAGAAAATTATTATACACAATAATTAATGTCTTATTCGTGTTCAACGACCTTTAGTCGAAAACCAAAATCTTTCCATTTCAAATTTTTCGACGTCCAATTTCAGCTACAGAAACCGTACAAGTGAATTTATTTTCCACGTATCCTCCATGTCTTTGACATTAAATCGTGCCAATGAGTACAATATTGCGCGCCCAGATCTCGAACAATAATTTTTTGAAATTTTCCACAAGAATCAACATTACAATTCGAATTGAAAAATGTTTCACGAAAGCAGGAACGGGGCATCAAAGATGCTTGATTTTTTCAAATATCCTAATTATCATTTTGGCATCTCATTGTTGGTCAAAACACAAGAACAACCACCTTTTTCCCCCGAAAATAAAACCGCATTTAAAGACCAATAACATCACTATTAATTGAAAGTTAGGAAGTTCGAAATTTTAATGGAGGATTTCAACTCCAGGACTACCATAAAATCAACGTATTAAAAAAGGGGCAAAAAAGAAAACCCTATCTGAAAAACTCTCAACTCTAATACGTCTTAGCAGATGGATTTCTGCAAAGACGTTGAAATATACATAAATTAGAAGAAAAAGGGTGTGAATGGGGGCTTGGGGATGAAGAAAGAGGTAGTACAATGAAAAAATGACGAAATGAAAAAAACCAAATCCATATTCGTGTTCAGCAGGTCAAAATACCCCGAAAAATACGTTTTTCGCAATCGTTTACTCGAAGTCTCGAAATTCACTTTTTTTTCCATTAAAAATCAGTGAGAAAGGTGAATTTTGAAATTTTAATCAAAACTATTACGAAAAGGGTGTTTACCGGGGTATTTTGACCTGCTGAACACGAATTTGAAATGGTTTCCTTATTTGGTCATTTCTTTCTGTATAAGCGCTCAAATTTGAAATATCTGCTAAAATTACAACATTTCTGTACGGTTTTTCGCGATTTTTCGGCCCTTAGTTCAAAGAAATCGCCAAAACCAAATACATAGTAAATTCTACATAAAAAACGTATTTTTTAGGAATTTTTCCAGGGTGGTCGCTCTTCGCTTATATGGTATTTTTTACGATTAAAAACTTCAAATGACCGAAAAAACGTGAAGGAGTGCACCAAAATTGTTGAAAAAATTATCATGAATACACCTCTACCAGATGTAACTTTGCGTCAAAGAACAGAAAATTTCCTTCACTTCCGTTGAAATCAAAAATTCTTGAAAATAATGCAATAAAATGGCCATAGCTCCAAAAGAGAGGGGGTAGGGGTCCAAAATTTTGTGAAAAATTATTTCTAGTCAGTATACACGACTTGAGGTGTTTAGGAGCCCAAAAGCGCCGGGGGCCAAATTCACCCCTTATCCGTCCATACCCTTTGCAAAAATCGTCAAATTCTATTTAGAAAAAATGCGTTGAAAAAATCTTTCAAATGTTAAAAAAGAATCTATCATTTTGAACGATTTTGATGCAGTTATGCTACATTTAATAACGTTTTGAACAAAATACGGAGTGTTCTAACAATATTTTTGCTTTTAAGGAAATTTTCAATAACAATTTGGACAACGGGTATGGCCGGATAAGGAGTGAATTTGGCCCCAGGAGCGAAAAAATCACCGAATGAAAAAACCAATTCCATATTCATGTTCAGTAAGTTAAAATACTCCGATAATCACCCTTATCGCAATCTTTACTTAAAGTCTCGAAATTCACTTTTTTCGCCATGAAAAATCAGCGAAAAAAGTGAATTTTGAAACTTTAAGCAAAACTATCGCAAAAATGGTGTTTATCGAGGTATTTTGGCCTGATGAACACGAATATGAGATTAGTTTTTTCATTTACTCATTTCTTTCGTCATAAACGCTCAAAACTTGAAAAATATGCTAAAATGACAACATTTCTGAACGGGTTTTCGTAATTTTCGGCCCTCAGTTCGAAGAAATGGCCAAAACTAAGTAAACAGCAAAATTTTACATAAAAAAACGTATATTTTAGTAATTTTTCCAGGGTGGTTGCTCTTCGCTTATGAGGTGTTTTTTTACGATTGAAAACTTCAGATAGCCGAAAAAATGCGAAGGAGTGCACCAATATTTTTGAAAAAATTATGATAAATACACCTCTACGAGATGTAACTTTGTGTCAAAGAACGAAAATTTTCCTTGACTTCCGTTGATATTAAAAATTCTTGAAAATAATGCAATAAAATGGTCATAACTTCGATAAAGAGGGGGGTAGGGTCCAAAATTTTGTGAAAAATTTTTTCCAGTCAATATACACTATTTGAGATGTTTAGGAGTCCACCCCTTATCCGGCCATACCTTTTCCACAGTTTTCCGTAATTCATGAGGAATTTTAAAAAATTTCACAAATTTTTCTATAATATTGTGACATTTTTGCTTCGGATACTTCTTATTTTGAACCGTTTTTAAAATTTTCTCAAATCAAAGTACCTACTGTTTAATATTTCAACAAATTTTCTCGATTTTTTAATTAATTTAACTGATATTTAGAAAACTTTTTCAAGATTTAAAAAAAAAGTACCTACTTAGCACTTACTCACCTAAATATTTTCGTGTTAATTTTACACAATTTTTGAACCTTTATAAATTACTCATTTTCAATCTTTCCAAACCAATTTTACAAGATTCTAAGCAGTGTTACCGATATTTCAACATTACTCGTGATAATTTCAGCAATGGGTTCTGTAGTGTAAGCTTTTCATCACATTTTTAAAGAAAATTTCGCAACAACGCACCGAAATTATTTTTGCACTGAGTATTTAAAACAATTTCAGAAAAATTAGGACCACTTTTCCGGGACATTCAATCATTTTTTTTAGCAGTTTGAGCAATTTTCAAACCTCAAGAACTAATTTTACAAGATTAAAAAAAAATTGAAATAAGTATTTTGAAAATTTTCATTCGTAATTTGAAACTTTGGCATTATTTCAAACGATTTTTGAGCTTTTTATAATCGCCACGATCACACATATAAAATCCAGAAACTTACAAAACACCTACAAACAATTTTTCAATTTCAGGAGAAAATCTCACTTTAGCTGTCGAAAAAAAAGATGGCACTACAGGTAAGTCCTGAACAACTACGATCGCATATATGAAGCCTAAAAACACATAAAACCACCACAAACAATTTTCCAATTGCAGGAGAAAACCTCACTTCAACTGTCGATCAACCAGAAATCACTACAGGTAAAACCACCAAGATCACACATATAAATCCCAAAAACCTCACAAAACTACCATGGACAATTTCCCGATTACAGGAAAAACTTCGCCAACTGCTGACAACCCAGACGAATCTGCAGACGAATCCAATCTACCAGCTTTGACCTGCGTTGTCTTAGGAGACCCAGCATGCGACCGAATGTGCAAAATGGTAGGCCAGATTTACGCCACACCAGTCCATCAAGCCGAATGCGACCCGAATAACAATTGCAAATGCTCGATAATCGAACATCAATTCTTGGACGACCTCTGGAAAGAGAAATTCACATCGATGGAACTTCTCAAAGAAATCAAAACGAATCGTAAACAATACAAAGATATCTTAACCGTTATGCGAACCCCGTTCAAGACACGAGAACAGACCAAAAATGATCTAGTATGGTTTTTGGCTCCGGAGTATTTGTCGAAAATACAAGTCACCGATAACGTAGCTGAAAACATGATTAAGAATAACGGAAAAGGTGGATTCGATCACGATAACGTTCGTTCCTACGTCACCCGAAATCTGCAATCTGAACCCCTCCAGCTTCCGGCCGATTTCTGTTTCAGAACTAGATTCAACGAAGTTTTGAAAAACACTCAAGACAAGGACACCGTCCAAAATATAATTCACGACGTACGTCGAACCGGCAATCCAATCTTGAACGAGCTAGCTGATAATTTTTTGAAGGAGAACAACATTCAGGAAGATAAAGACGATTTTGAAGAAGACGAGGATGGCGAACCCTTGACCGATATCTTGGATTTGATGATCGTCAGCGAGTTCATCATGCCTAGTCCTATAAAGACTGATAATACGACTACATCGAACCAGGATATCCATGAGACCAATGAAACCTCCAAAGATTGGGATTGGGATCTTCCCGAACTCGATGTGGCTTCTGTGGAAAAATTTAATATTGATGGTGGTTACAAATGCTGGAATCACGAAAACCCAGACTATCGTGTTTGCCAATTCAAAGCTGCCTGGGGAGAGAATCAAGTGTGGTGGAAAAAAGGCAGCGATAAAGTCCACATATCCGCCCAAGATACCGGTGAAATAGATCAAGAGTGGGAATTCTACACAGGTGTGAAAATTTCGCTCCGAAGGGCATCGAACGGAGATCTTGAGCAGACTTGGTATTTCGCACCGGACAGCCAACTGTTGCATGTAAAATCAGGCAACGCCGTGAATGACATATGGACGAACGATAAAGAAGACCTAGAGAATTTGGCTAAATACAGATCGTTGATTGATTTGTGGTGCGATAAGAATGGTATATTCATCAAACGTGATTTATGCGTTATATATTAATTCAATTCTAAGCAAGAGTCTGTACCTAAATAGTTTCAGTTTAATTATAATTAAGAGAGTTATTTAAGCGATCTGAGTGAAAGAAGCAGACAAGAGAGTCTGCTTAATGTTCCCTACTTCTATTTTCAATATACATTAAATAAAATTCAAGTGCATGGTACAATTTGTTATTACATAGCTTTTTAAAATAAAAAAAATGAATTGAAAATTTTTGGATTTTAGAACATTATGCAATTCCGAACAATTGAAATCTTCAAATTCTGATCGAAATTCATTTAATTTTTTCCTCACTAAGGTATTGAAAATTTCCAAATCGTGGTCCAGGATTTTTTCAGAATTTTTATAGGACCTTCGGCAAAGTATTTCCATCTCCCATGTCTCAGAAAAATTCACCTTCGTAAAAAATTGGAATAATCTTAATGCTCCAAAAACCTGCTCAAATGTTTATTTTTTTCAAATCATCAATAGGGCTGTTGAAACTGACGTCACAATTGAACTGGTGGGAAAATTTTGAATTTTCAAAGTACTTTTTTTTTAGCTACAAATTTTATTATTTTCACAATTGTCACAAAATTTCATTTTTTTGCAATAATTGATAAATTTATGAAAATTCCGTATAAATACGTACGAAATGAATGATTTTTTCTTTTTCCCACCAGTTAATTATCACACTTTTTGATAAGGATGACGTAGTTTCAACAGCCCTATAGGTACATTGAAAATACACAAAAAATAGACGAGATGAAAAAAATTAAAGTTTAAACGAATTTTTAAAAAGGAGGGAAAAATTGCGATGAAAAATAAAAAGATTTTTCGGTCAAATACAAGACTCTTCTAGCGTTTTTTTGTTTTCACCTTCAGCACTACTCTTTCAATTGCAGGACCTCTCTATCGCACTTTCATCACTTCCAAGACCTATTAGACACTTTGTTATCTCATCAAAATAATGAATAAGGCTAAAAATCTATAAACTTATTTAAAATACTGAAATTACAAAAATTCACGTAAAAATTCGAGAGAATTATATTTGCCTACCTACCTATGTAGGTAGGTACTTATTATTTTATACTACGTCAATGTACTATGTACTTTTCAAAAGCTCATATTTTACCAAATTACCACACATTTCTGAAACCGGTTCAATAATTTTATGACAATTGCAAAAATTTTATAAGTAATGACGATACAAAAAAAATCAGTTTTATTCGTTGAATGAAAAAAACATTCCCTCAGAAAATAGTAATCGATTTCCTTCCTCGAGTTAAAATCAGCCTCAATTCTTAGATGAAAAAAACCTGATACGATGAAAAATACATTTTCCAGCATAAAAATGAAAAGAAGAGTGATTTCAAATTGATTTATTTTCCGAAAAACGCAAAAAAATTCAAATACCTAAATACAAAATTTTTTGCAAATTTTAAAAATTTTAGAAAATAGTTTTTTTAGAGTAATTACAATGCATAGGTACGATGAACACTGGAATTTACTCCGAAAATTGTGTCGCCTGTCTTACGACTTTGAGAAATTGAAAATAGTTCAATTCCAAACAATTTTTGCAATAAAACATCGAAAATTAGTCAGGTCTCAATCGTACAAAAAAAGGCTTCCGCGCGAAATTTCTGTTAAAATTGATTCTATGATTGATTCTTATTCTGAGCACTAAAACAAAGAAATTAGGCCCGTATGCCCTTTCCTCCCCTCTCCCTTTCCCCAGGGTTCACCCCCAACATTTCAAACGCGTATATTGCCTTATCTATGGGTTCTGATGGAAAAAATTTCCAACAAAAGTTGTTCCTCAGTCCTCAGCACCTAATGTACATTTTCATTTCTCATCAAAATCCATTTTAGAGCAACTCCTGCCCCCCCCCCCATTTGAAACTAAAATTATTTTCAGAAAACTTCAAAATCACGTTTTATTCATTTTAAGCGAAAAGTTTCAGAGATACGACAAAATTTGTAATCATAAAAGTATTCAGAATTGAATTTCCTTTCCAATGAGCTCTATCACGACCATTTTCACCAACTTTTCCCAACAGGGTGTATCTCTCTCCCTCCCCCTTTTCTCAAAAGTTGGACCCACAAAAAAAATTGAACGATTTTTGTTCTTCGACACCTAATGCATAATTTCATTTATTATCGGGATTCATTTTAGAGCAAATTTTGTTTGTGGGTCCGACTTTTGTGAAAACGAGGAAGGAGGAGAGGTGATAGAGCTCATTGGAAAGGAAATTCAATTCTGAATACTTTTTATGATTACAAATTTTGTCGTATCTCCGAAACTATTCGTTTAAAATGAAGAAAACGTGATTTTGAAGTTTTCTCAGAAACTTATGTTTTGTTTCCAAATTTGGGAGGCAGGAGTTGCTCCAAAATGGATTTTGATGAGAAATGAAAATGTACATTAGGTGCCGAGGAACAACTTCTGTTTGAACATTTTTTCATCACGACCTATAGATAAGGCGATATATAAGTTTGAAATGTTTGGGTGAACCCTGGGGAAAGGGGAGCGGGGAAAGGGCATACGGGCTTAACTTCTTTGTTTTAGTGCCCAGACCAAGAATCAATCATAAAATCAATTTTAACAGGAATTGCGCGCGGATGTACGCGATTGAGACCTGACTAGTTATTTTTGCGGGGGCGGGGGGGGGGGAGAGGCACTGTAATTTTTTATTTAGATAAATTAGAACGTAATGCAGTGAAAAAAAAATCCAAAAAGTTTCAATTTCGAATGTGCTTGAATTTTTTCTTCTTGAAAGAGAGTAACATTAAAAAATCGAAGTAAAAAATTTAAAAACTGGAATTTTTCAAAAAAAATTGAATAGGGGAGGATGGGAGAGAGGGAGAGGGAGGGGAAGAATGGAGGGGATTCAATCTAAATACTTAATATTTGAAAATTGACAAACAAAAATTGAATGACCCTTTAACAAAGAGATATTTTCGTAATAAAGTCAACTTCAAGAAAAATTATACGATTTTGGCATCATAATATTGAAATAAAGACGTATTATTCTGAATATTTTTTGTATCCCGAAAACGAATCCATAACTGGATTATTTTTCTTTTCAGGAAAAACTACTTACGAACTCTATTTTTTCAAGTGTTTACTCAGAAAACCTGAAACTTGAACGGAATTACATCAATTTTGACAAAAACAGTAACTTTTGAAAAAGTAGTCAAAAAATACAAAAAAATTCACCAAATAGGTACCCTTATAAATAAAAGTAACCGTACAGGACACGCTCTCCCCTCCCCCGATTCAGCTTGATTCGAGAGATACGTTCATCTGAAGGAGAAAAAAATTCGTACCTAACGGAATTATTTTCAAGTTTGAACTTTTTACAATTTTCATACTTTTTGACACTTTTTCTCGTACTCACAAAATTTAGAAAAAAATATCTCCGCTTCACTTGTAATCAACAAAGAGAAGGACCTATCTCGTTAATAATATTCACATCTAATCCCTTCATTAAGAGTCAGCTGCCACACTCGAAAACGATTCACACATAAAATGTCTGTAAAACTACAAATTGCTAAGTAGGTAAATGATAGGTACAAAATACTTAGTTGTTAAAACAACCTTGAAAACAGATGCCAAAAAATTCAACCAGGCGTGTTTCTTACACCATATAAATCAAAAAATTCTCTCGCGAGGCATATTTCATTTGAAATTTTTTCGATTTGAGTGTTGAAAATATCAGACGTCATCAACATGAAAAAATCGCTGGCATTCGTGGCCATTTTAATGGGCTTTTTAATAGGTAGGTTTTAGGTTACAATCCCACTTCGATAATGTATTTATTGGAGAATAATTTCGACGACAATTTTTCAATCACAGCTCAAGCAGTATGCATAAAACCTCCAAAAGATAAATCAGTACCCAAAACAGAAAACGATTCTCAAGACTCGGGTAAGAATTGTTAAATCCATTTTTGGAATCATTCTTCTCGTGAAATATTCAAACTAGGTATAACACTAAATATCGGAATTATTTACAGAAATACAATCAAATGAATCAGAAGTAGATCAAACAGACCAAGAAAATGATGACGAAGACGACGACGACGATGATGATGATGGTGACGAAGAAGCCCTCGATGAAGAAGAAGATGGTAATTAAAAATCACAAATGAAGCTACTCACAGAACAGCACACCACTTAAATTTTTTTCACTTATTTCCTTCGCAGATCCCAAAACACCCCTTCTCACCTGCATCGTATTCAACGATAACACCGCCTGCAACGCAATGTGCTCCATAATCGGATCAATTTACGCCGAACCGATTATTTCTGGGACCTGTGACGCCGATCGAAGCTGCAATTGCAACCTAGATCAGGACGCCACCCTCGACGACTTCTGGAAACGAAAATTCAACTCGAAAATCATCCTTCGCCAAATCCACGAAAACCCAGATCTCGCCGATGAAATCTTCGATATCCTGAAAAAACCATATAGAACGCCTCAACAAAGCAAACAAGATCTCGCCGAGCTTCTGTCCCCCGAACAGATGAAAAATCTTCGTGTCAACGACAAGGATACTCGGAAATTATTCGACGAATCTGGAGAACCTAACACAGCTGCTGTTCAAAAATACGTCGCCAAGAAACTGGAATCGCTTAAACCATCTCTCGAAGGTCGAGATTACATAAGACCATTGGTCAAAATTCTGGATACATTGGAGACGAGGGATAAACCTAGATTCGATTTAATCCTGCACTTGATTCGTCGTTCGAAAAACAAACGTCTGAATAGTCTGATCGACGATTACGTCGAAGAGAATAAAATTCTAGAAAACTGGCTGCCCTCCGACGATCAAGAAACCTTGGTCGATATTCTGGACACAGCTGTAATCAACGAATCCATCAAAAGACCTCGCCCTGTCACAAAATCAGGAGCCAATAATCAGTTCAAAACACCAGATTTGACACCGTATCGAGTTGACATCGATGTAGGCTGGTTCGACGACAACACCAATGTCAACGAAGATGCTCGCTGGACCCTGGATGGAATAGATAAGAGTCAAGTAGCTCAGCTCAAAGGCGGAAACAAATGCTGGGAGAAGCCGGCTTTCTATAAGGTTTGCCTGGCTCGTACCAAGAACCAGGAGTCACTATCCTGGTACAATAAAAAAGGCTCGACTTTGATAAAAATGGAAAAAATGGCCAATGGTGATATAAGCCAGGAATGGCTCTTCAGAAATATCAGCGTTGAGCTGGATCGGAAGGCGAACGGTGCAGTGAAACAGAAATGGGCATTCGCTGACTCCAGATGGGAATACTTTAAGACCGCCAAAGGCAGCAGTCGTCAGGAATGGGACGGTAGTGAAGATTGGAAATCTGTCGAGAAGTATAAAAAGTTCATCGAATCGTGGTGCGCCATAAATGATTTTTATTTGGGCAAAGAGAATTGCATTATTTATTAAAAATTCGATCGGATGTCAACCGAAAATCTACCAATGGAATTGTGAAAGCCAAAATATGTACAGGCATTTTGTAATTTATTAAATATAATTCGAAGCAGCATGTCGCATGACAAAACTGTTTTCCATTTTTCAACTCTGGTACAAATTACTCGCAGAAAATGAGGGGTTTTCGACGCAGGTTTGTGAACGTAAGTTGAACATAAAATTTTTTCAATTTTTACTTCTCTTCTCACCCATCATCGTCATTAAATAACTAAATGGCTAGGAAAATACAAAAAATGCACAATGATGAGTTGATGAGCGATGACTTTCGAATTCGAATTGCAAATAATCAAAATAATTGGAATAAAAAATTTTCTCCAAGTTATTTATACGTACACTGAAAAAAATGAGAGATGAAAAATAAATAAAAGTGTTTAAAAAATGATGAATTTTATCCAAAAAATGATACCTACAATATTTTATTCAAAAAAAAAAAAATTTATACTTACGAAGAAAATAAATTTTATCCGAAGAAAATAAATTTTATCCAAAAAAAATAATAACGGGGCACCATTCACAAAATTGATCAAATTTATTGTAAAAAAAATAATATTTATCGCAAAATTTGGAAAAATTTATTGCATCGAAATAAATTTTACCAAATTTTGCGATAAATATAATTTTTTCAGAATAAATTTTGCCAATGTTGTGAATGGTACCCGATATCATTTTTTTGGATAAAATTCATTTATTTGTTTTTTCAGCGTACTTACACTTAACTGACAAACAAATTACCAAATTTTTTATTACGTTCGAGTTTTTTTTCCAAATATTTTTAACAGATAAACTGCTGGGTATCATAAATCAAACACATGAGCTTACATTTTTTCATTCATGAACAATACCAATCATTACATTAGGACTGGACTTTAACCTCACTGTAGGTATCTCGATTTAAATCTCGTTTTTATATTTAAACTTCGTAATCGAGGAATTTTCCACTCGATTCACATAAAACATTCATTGCATTGCTCGTTAACATGGCAAGTCATTCGCCTACTCATTGTAATCATGAAAACTTGCTTAATATTGTGCACGCTGGTTGGAAGTAAGTTAAAAAAAGTATTTTTATATGTTTTTCAATGAGAACAAATTGATAGGTAATAATTTTGTTGTATTATTTTGCAGTCAATCAAGGTTTTGAATTCTCAAATCCTTTCACGAAACAAACAACTGAAACTGCAGCTCAGCAACTTCCAGCAGAAATTGTTCTACGAGGCTTTGAAAATTACACTGAACTGGGATGTTTTCCGAACACTGCTCCGTGGTGTACATTTTTTCGACCTTTTCCTATGCCAGCCAGTCCTAAAAACATAGATGCTACGATTTACCTATATACCAGGTAAGATTTAACCTAAGGTGACTTTTATTTTCCAAGTTCTGAAAAGTTTTAATAGTTCGTTTTTATGAAAAAAATTATTCCATAATTTTCTCTTGACTAAGAAATACTAAAAAGCCTCAAATTACAAAAAAATCGAAAGAAAAAGAATCATGAAATTTTTTCATAAATTATGAATTTTTTTATCGTTTCCCTCAACTTTGAATAACGCTACTAAAAAAAAATTGTCTTTCAAAAAAATAATTATATTTAGGTAGGTACGTACAAGACGTATTCAAGTTCAAGTCCAAATTATTTTCTAAAATTTTTATCACGTTCAAATCTTTTAAATATTTTTTCTTATGACTTTAACATTTTCAAAAAAAATTTCCAAACTTGAAAATTATTTCCTGTTTTTCTTCAGTACACAGAAACTCTTCATCAAATGAAAAAATCGTTCATTCAAAGCAGGTATTGAAAAATGTTTTGGAATTCAAATTTTCAAAACGATTTTTAAAAATTCTAAATTGGTATTGGTAAAAGTTTTTAATAAGTTTTAAATTCAGAAAGAAATTTACTTTTAAAAAATATCAATTTAAGAAAAAACTGAAAAAATTTTAAGCTGAAAAATTGTTTGAAATTTCAAAATAAACCAATAGTTGAAAAAAAAATTAAAATTACAAAATAAACCAGCCGTTGAAAAAAAATTTGAAACGAATTTAGGGTTGAAAAAAGCTGGAGAAAAATCTAGAGTTGAACAAAAAGGTCTAGATATTAATTCTTTAGTTGGAAAATTTTTCAGAAACATTTAGAACAAAATTTTGAAGTTGAAAAAATTTGAGAAAAAATATCAAAGTTTTACAATTTTTTGTAAAAATTGCAGTTTGATAAAATGTTGAGGAAAAATTCCAAGGTTAGAAAAAAATTTAGGACAAATATAGGAGTTGAAAAATTTTTAAAGAAAAAATTTCACAGTTGAAAAAACATTTAGGGTCAGATTACGCGAATTCTTCACAAAATTGTAATCATTAGTTTGGAATCTTAAATTGAACGTAGTTGCATAGCCTTATCCATGCAAACTGAAAAATTCAATAATCCGAACACATCACAGCAAAAACGATTCATTTACGACGACGCGTTTCGGGAACAGCCTTTATCAAGTCTACAGTACGAATATAAAATTAAAAATACATCGAGAACACAGAATACCTATCTTATCAAACGACGATACCCCTCCATACCCGCTACACCAGCCTCGAAATTTGAACTATTTTCATCGTGTAAAATATGTTGAGTCTCGAATCAATTTACGTATTTATTTTGCAAAAATTTTTACCATGTCAAAATCAAATTTATGAATGTTTTTTGTGGCATGAGCAATCAATGCTGTGTTTTCCTTTTCAGGTATTTCTGATATCAAGTTCATGACAGCATGTTCTAGATTTTAATCTTTGAGTGTCTCGCCAACATAAATACCATTGCAATCTCTACATGAAATTTTACACACAACCTTGCTTTGGTTTTTAATTTCCATTTTATTTATGCCAAAATAACAGCATTATCAGTTTTTACAATTTTATAAATTTTTTCGAGGTGAAACCAATGTAGTTTATTGATCTAATTTTTCGCTTTCAATTTTCTTGATTTTTGATTTTTCTTTCGAATATTTTTCAATTTGATTGTATTTATATCAAATTTTTGGGATAACCATTTTGTAATCCAATAGGTGAAATAAATTTGTTCAACTTTTTCACTGTGGTATTTTTTTTTGTTAATTTTAAAAAACGATTAATCAGGCCATTAAATTTTGAGTTAAAATCCAAAAAAATTATTTCATTTTCTACTTCTTGTTCCATTGAATATTTAATATTTTTCGTTTGGCGAATCTACAAACCTTAAAAGATCTTCAACGATTTCAGTTTTTAAATCATCAACCATCATCGCTCCTTTTAATAAATTTTATAGCCTTAATCCATGATTCGGTACTCGAGTAGCCCATCGTTAGTGTATCTCGTAAAATCGCCATCAGGAGATTAAAATTAGAAATTTTTCATTCATCAATGTTTTTGGGTGGGATTTTGAATATCAATAAGTATTATGGTACTTATGTCCTAATGTACTATGCATTGGGCAATAAAATTCTGTTTCAAGAATTTTCCTAAAATTCGCCCACATCGAAGTATTCATTGAAATTTGAAAATAAATTTCAAAGTGAACCTTTTATGATTTTCTCAACTTATTAGTAACAAAAAAAGAAGAAAAGTAGGTAGATATTCATCAAGTTCATATTACAAAATCAGGACCAATCTAAGCCCACCTCAGATTATTCGCTCTACCCGTCATTTTCAGTAAAATTTTTTATTAATTTTGCAGCAAAAACCCCTCTCAACGATTTACCGTCAAGTTATGGAAGGACATTTCCATCGACGAATCAGATTTCGATCCTCAACGTCCTCGAACCGCTTTCATAACTCACGGATTTTCAAGCGATGGAAACGAATTATGGATTAGAGAACTGAAAAACGCCTATCTAGCAAAAGTACGTAAGTATGTAGTTGAAATACATGCTAAAAAAAAAGAAATATAAAAAATTGAAATTTTTCGCAAAGAAGCATTCAAATTGAATCGATCGATTTTAAAAATTTGTAATCCAAACAGTTCAACTTAAAATCTCTAAGAAATATTCACTGACTTCGCTTTTATTTTGTACAGAAAGACGCTAACGTCTTTATCGTAGATTGGGGTAAAGGTGCCGTTCACTGGAATTATATGCAAGTTGCTGCAAACACTCGGGTCGTAGGAGCGGAATTGAAAAGGTATGTGCAGAAGAAGCTAAATAACTAATAATTTCACACGATTATTAATTTTTCCTTTTTTGACAACAGAAATATTCCAACCGGAAATGAAATTTCGAATTTGAATGAATTTTTGAAAACTCAAAATTATCCCATGGCCCTGTATGAGCGCAAATGAAAATTTAATCAAATCAATGTAAGATATAGGTACTTAACGGCAAAATTTGGTTTATATCTCATTTTCGACCTCCTAAATCGATTGGAGGCAATTTCAAGACGTTTTACGGTAATAAAACAAAAATTAAATAATCGTTGCCACGTCGAACGACACTTCTGGCGTGAAAAATCTTCACAGAATAACATCAGCGATCATTGTAGAAAAATCTTGCTAATAATTTTCAAATTACCTCCGGATGTGACTCTTGAATTTAAATACCATTCAGTAACATAGCGAGACAATTTTATTTTTGTTTGAAGTATTTTGATATAAGTGGCATAAAGTCCAAAACATGGACTCTGGGTACAGGACGCAACAGAAGCACATTTTTTACAAAAAATTTCATCTCGGAAAATTACATCGATCAAGCATCGTGGTACAAAATACTTTGGTTTCAAAATAAACATTACAGTTGAAAAAGAAAATCAATAAAAAAATTAATACTTGGCGAATAATACGCACGGTGGTCGTTTTCAAGGGGAACTTTGAACGAGTTATAAAAAATATGGAATCAATCGAGATCTCCCTCAAAAAAATAAGGAATACTTCAATAAAAGTAATCACTCTGCACCTCCAGTACACTAGGGCGAAAATGTAAGATTTTTTTTGAAATATTGAGGCCAATAATCAAGATATCCGCCTAGTTTTTCCCCTTGAATTCCGCATATTTTGGCCACAAATAGCCCCCCTCCCCCCCAAAAAATCACTTACTATACCCTATTTTTGAAGAATTTTTGAAGTATGACTAGTCAGACCATCGATTTTTGAGCGAAGATGAGCGCACTCCTAAAAATAAAGGATATTTGTGTAAAAAATTCATTTAAACAAAAATTATGTACATTTTTTTTCGAAATATTAGAAAAAGACTGGTAGATTATTAAACGGGAATCAACCTAGGTAAACTTTATATAACAGATTTAGAACATGAGTAACTTGAGGAAGCTTCTCTCAAAGACATCCTTTTATTATTGACCTTCAACATGACCCTTTTTAAAGTGAAAAAAAAATTGTCGACTGTGTTTCTATTTCAATTCATAACTCCTTCAATTTGAAAATTTTTTGAAAATTCTTAAAACAAAAGTTGTAGAGAACAAAAAAATGAATATTTTTTGTAAATAACTTTTTTCTCCAAATCATTCAGGAACAGAGATATTTGTCACCAAAAAAAAATCGAGAGGAACATGTGGCCGATCTTGAAAAATAAAGGGGCAAATGATGCTTTGAAAAAATTCACTTGAAAATTTTGTTTCACCCCTGGGAATGGGTAGTATTTTGAGAACTGAACAAATTTTCACTTCATGATTTTTTGCCCAACTTCAAAATTGAAGGAACTACAAAAAAAATTGCTCAAAAAATCCCCAAAAAATAAAACTAATCAAGGAAATGGATAGTACGTTGAAAACTGAAAAAATTCTGTTCCAAAGAATTTTTGCCTACATCAAAAATGAAAAGGCTACGGGTTATTTAAAATGAATGGGCTTCAAAAAATTTTCAAATTTTCTCAATTTTAAATGACCCATAGCCCCTTTATTTTTGATGTTGGGCAAAAAAAAACTTCGGGACAAAATTTCTTCAGTTTTCAACGTTCTATCCATTTCCTTGATTAATTTATTTTTTTAGGATTTTTAGAATTTTTTGAACAATTTTTTTGTAGCTCCTTCAATTTCAAAGTTAGGCAAAAAGTCATGAAGTGAAAATTTGTTCAATTTTCAAACTACTATCCATGCCCATGGTTGAAAAAAAATGTTGACGTGTTTTTTTAAAAAAAACAGCACTTGCCCCTTTCAATTTTTAAGATCGACAACATGTTTCCGTTATCTAAGACGACAAATTAAATTTTCAAAAATTCGAGAAACAAACTATAGCACTTCAACTTTTGAATAAGGGTTCTTTTATGATGCATTTTCGATATTTTCGTTCCTACCCTTAATTTCATAGCCAGTTTAGATATTTCTTGCGAGCATTATGTAAATAATTTTCAACTTTTATTCTCTCAGGTTCGTTAATTACCTAGTCGAAGCTTGGCATCTGGATCCGGCACGAATTCATTTTATGGGACATAGTTTGGGTGCCCATATTTCGGCATATGCGGCGAAAGGAATTCCTGGCGTTGGACAATTGACAGGTGGGAATTTCAATCGTAAATATTTTCGAATTGTCCAAAAATGCTCGAAAAAATAAATGCTAAAAAAATATATTCCTATGTAGGTACTTTCAAACTTCTCGTATTTTTATAGCTTTTGATCCAGCTCAACCGGGATTCGAAGGAAGTCCTGCCGAAGTTCGACTGACCAAAAATGATGCGAAATTCGTCGATGTAATTCATACTAATATCAGACCAACTGTACCGCTTTTAGGATTCGGAATGATTTTACCAACGGGTATAAGATATGTTTTATTTTTCATTTCGAGACGATTGTGGGGTCATTTTCTCAGGGGCGCACCTGGGGGTAGAGTTGGAGTAGTTGGGGTATTTTCAGTAGGCAAATAATATGTACCAACGGATTTGAGCGAAAAAAAAATTGAAAAATGACGAGATTTTTTTATTTTTTTAGTCAAAATTACTGATTTTTTCTAAAAATGGGTCATTGACTGAGAAATTAGTAATTTTTGACCGAAAATTAAGTGAAAAAAATCACTAATTTTCAATAAAAATCATTTTACTGATTAAAAAAGGCAGAATTTTTGCAAATTTCATTGATTAAAATTTAAAAATTGGTATGTTTATTTAAGAAATAGTTACTAAAATACTGCCCGAGCGAAATTTTTAAAAAAATCATACTTTTCTTTGATATTTTTATCCCTTGTCGAGCTTAGGAGGTGGGGTTTGAGCCCCCTGAGCACCGAAATAACAGGTTACTTCATTTTTTCATTAAATTTTGACCACCCCCTCATTTTTTCTCAAAATCTAAGCCCCTCCATTACACAATTTCTGAGTGCCCCTATGCATTTGCTTCATACTTTTTTATATACAAAAACCTACACAAAGAATGATTTTATTTCAACATTTCGCATTATAATTTTAGGCCATGTTGACTATTACATGAATGGAGGAGCAGTACAACCAGGCTGTATCGTTCCACCTCTTGAAGAACTGGATTTAAAAAATTTCGAATATTCTTACGATATTCTTGAAAATTTTGATAAGGTCGCACCCATGGTACAAAGACATGCAAAACGTAAGGCGAAAAAACGTTTATTGGAAAATTCTAGTTACAATGTTTCAGAATGTCATCAACTTATCGAAATTAATTATATCGTGCAAGTGATGTATCGAGCAATATATTCAAATAACTACATAAAAATTTTACAGTGTTAACTGCTTGGGTGGCGTGTTCGCATGGGAAAGCCTATCAGTACTATACCGAAGCACTTCTCGAGAATAACTGTAAATTTTGGGGACGTTCAACTAGCGTCTTTGGTACTCTTATAGAGTACGTGTTATTATTTATTCTTCATAATAGACTATTACGTATTTTACATTTGATCAAGTTCAAAAAGTACTGATCTTAATCTTCTTTCACACGAATATTTTTAATTTTAGCATTGCTACTTTGGGTAAAGCTGCTTTAAACTGGGACAATATAGATGAATGTACATTAGACACATGTAGTCCGATCGGTTTAGAATCTGAGGAGTATCCTGCTAGAGGAGCGTTTTCCGTTAGTACCAAAGTACAAAGTCCACATTGTCGTAAGTTTCAGTTGGACAGCAACGAAAGAAAAATCAAATTAGATTAAACAGTATTATTTTTTTAAATATTAAATCATTGCAGATCACAGTCCCAAAATTACCGAAGTAATGATCGAATTATTGCGAAAAAAATTACAACTAGGAAACGACGAGTAAGCGAGTTTGAAATTGGTAAATTAATCCTTGAATGTGAGAGTGTGAAATATTTTAATTTTGTTTTTACTCAACAGAGAGCTGAAAAGCGAAGTGAACGAACCCTGGAAATTTGTAAAGGATATTTTCAAACCTTATTTGTAAGCCAAGTCTGATAATTTCGTACACTTATAATTATCAATTTACCTACCTATATTTATTTTATTCGCCAAAGAATGTATGTACCTATTTGAAAAAATTTGTTGATTAAATTTACTGAAATCCAATTTCTGTTACTTTTTATAGTGAGTAAATAAGGTATATCTATATATTCATCATCACTACTCTCTCATTTTGAATCAGTGAAAAATCACTGATAAACAGTCAGAATTGCAGCACAGGAAAAATCAGTGAAATTCACTGATTTTCAGTGATTTTTTTTTACTGATTATTCAAAGAATTTCACAGATTTTGCAGTGAATTTCATAAATATTACTGAGTTTTCAGTGAATTTTCACTGATTTCCAGTGATTTTTTTTCACTGACTTGTTTTCAGTGAAAAAATTTTCACTTTTTCTCCTGTGCTGCAATTCTGACTGTTTCTCAGTGATTTTCGGTAATTTTCACTGATTTATAATTGAGAGAGTACAATTTCCACATATCAACAAAAAAGGGTACCGGCGGTTAAGATAGGCGAATCTGCCCCCGAGCTGAAATTCGAAACTAACCGATGGAATACATTTCTTAGGGTCTGAAAACCACGCAGTGAAAATTTTGGTCCCCCGCCCCTCTCCTAGCTCTAGCTATGGGCCAAAAGTCACTTTTTTCAGCCTTTCTATTAAAAATTTTTATTTCCACGAGTTTTCAACCAAAATTTCGTGAGTTGTACATTATACTGAGGGGTATTAGTGGGTGGGTTGAAAAAAAAATTTTGATGATTTTTTCTTGCCAAAAATCGCGTTAGAAAACTTCAAATTGAGTTTTTTGTATGATGTTTCAGAGATGCAATTCTGAAAAAAATATATTTCATGTACAACGTGATATTTTTTTCAAAAATTTTTTAGATAGTGGGACATCTTAAAAAATGCGAAAAACTATTTTTTCACAACGTTTTTCACTCATAAAAATGGTCACAGGCATCATACCGAAATTCCGAAGAAAAAAAGTGACTTTTAGTGACCTTTTTTGAGGAAAAAGTGACCGAAAATTCAATTGGGAGGGGGGGGGGGAATTTTACAGGTTTTGGAGGGATTTTTTAAACAGGCATCATAACGAAATTTCGAAGAAAAAAAGTGACTTTTAGTGACTTTTTTGAGCAAAGTGACCAAAAAATGACCAAAAAGTAACTAAAAGTAATCTAAAATTCGTTTTTTTTCGGGAGTAATTTTTTTACAGTTAGAAGAGGGCTGAGAATTCAAGAAAAAATGAGGGAAGGGAGGTCAAAATTCAATGAAAAAATTGGTACCTATTCTAAAAATCCAACTTTTTTTAGTGGCACTTCAGGAGGCAGATATATATATAATTAATTTAATTATACAGATTTGAGCAAAGAAAAATTTGAAAAATGACGAGATTTTTGGAACAAACAATTAATATAATTATGATCTATATCAATATCTACCTACTCTCTAAATCGAAATCCGTCAATTTTCATAAAACAGTACCTTTTTGAATCAGTGCTGATCAGTGAAATGAATTTATTTGAAAATCTGTGATATTTCAATTGTTTGTTTGATTTATTTTAGTGAAAAATTGATTTATTATGTCAAATGGAGAATTGATTAAAAAATCAATTACTTTACTGATATAAAAAAAAACGAATTGTTAATGGTTAAATAGTCGTATTCGTAGGTTTAGGGTGAGACTCGTGCATGCGTCTTGTGTGTCCTGCAATTCTCCTCAACCCTCGGTCCTCTCCTTCCTCCCCGCCCCCATACAAGCATCTCACATTCCAAACTCGCTCGTTTCCGTTCACCATCCGCTTTCTCTTTTCCCTCTTGTCCCTTCCAACCCTCCAACCAGTTCGCGGTCCGATCTCGGTATCCGCTATGTTTGTTTTCTACCCCTAAAATTAGTATAGCAATAGCCTGGTAACTGACACGTTCGCGCCGCGTTCGCGTCACATGCATTAAATACTTACTTGTATGATAATGTAATAAAACATGTAAATAATTCATGTTGATCTTTTTTGCTAACGCTAACACGAATTTTTTCAAATTTAGAAATAGAATTATTGAAATACTGCCCGACCGAAACGAGTGCAAAATTTTTTTGAAAAATCATTCCCAACTTTTAATTTTTTTCCTTAAAAAATTTTGAAAAATAACAATTTTTACGTAAAAATTTTAATTTTTGCTTGAAAATGCAAAAAAAAGTGACTTAGGGAGGGAAAAAGTGACTTTTAGTGACCACAGTCGAAAAAAGTGACAAACACCTTGAAAAAGTGACCTGCTATGATGCCTGTAAGGTCATTTATGGCCAAAGAATTTCTCGTAATTAAATCCCAAAATACGTATTTATACACCACTTTGCCGATTTTCACTTCATTTCATATCTTTTTCGTGATTTTTGTAATTTCAAGTTCAAATAAGTACAGCACGAAGCTCAAAATTGAATATCTCACTTTCTTTGCATACAAAATTGTCATATACGAAAAAGTTTGCAACAGATTCATGTTCAGCAGCTTAAACTACTTCAATACGAAATCTAAAAAATCATTTTTCTAGTTTCAAACTGAGGTCAAATATTTTCAAAATGCTCTCAAAACTGTGATTTTGAAAAAACAGTTGACCCATTCTTTTCCTGGGCTTTACAAATGAAACATGCATTATCAGTATTCTGAAAAAATAAATTATAGTACAACCCCTTCCCAATTGAGATGACCGTATTTATATTTTTTCAATGTGAAGGGGAAGGCGGATATATTATTTAAAAAGATTCGTCGACTCAAAACTGAATTTTCAAAATTTGAGTGTTTTGATCGCACAAATGGAGTTTATTGAAGTAGTTTGAGCTGCTGAACATGAATCTGTTGCAAACATTTTCGTATATGACAATTTCGTGTGCAAAGAAAGTGAGATATTCAATTTGAAAAAATGTTCCAACACACCAAAACCTGTAAGGGTGAGAGTGTCCAATTGCGGCCACAATTTAAAAATCTTCCACGAATAAAAGTCTATTTGAGGTATAGAAACCTCGAAAACAGCTTTAAAAATACCATGATCTTATTTTGGAAAGAACATATCCTAAATCCCTATATTATTAGCCGAATTTTCAGCTGTACAAGCTTATATTATTTAGATTTTACTGGCGAATTTTTAAATATTTAAAAATACGTTTTTTCAACAAAAGTAAAATGAGTACCTAAGTAGGTACATTCGAAAAAAAAGTACTTTCTCATTAAACCTGATGAAATTCAAATACCGATACCAAATATCAACCTGCCGAACCCCACTTTGATAATTTCCAGCCCCATTACGGAATCTCCAGCGTAATTTCGATTTTCTCCAGAATTTTTTAATATTTCCAGAAAGCGACCAAATTAATTCTTGAATAGCGAAAACCCGAACTTCCGCTTCCATTCGACTAATCGGGCGAGAAAATCCACCTTTAGCTTGATTTCCAGCCGAACATCGTAAGCATTTTCAACAAAATTTTAAATTGGAAAAAAATTAAAAATAATCGAAAACGATCAAATCACCTATCCATACCTAACCTATCGACGAAATACATAGAACATCCATCACTTCATACTAACTCCTTGAAACAATATTTGATCATTTTCAACCATTTTAGAAACCTTGGCCCATTATTTCGAAATTTTCCAATATGAGTACTAAGTAACTGGCAAAAACACACACGTGAGTTGTCCATTTGGAAAACGAGCCAGTACAGCCATTCGTCGTCAACAACCCTATCGATTTGAAAAATAAAACCAACCTTCTTCATGTGACTTTACAGATACTGAATTACTCGCATAGAAATAAACCAAAAGCAAGGTTAACTGAATGACGAACCGCAGGCAAATTAAGAAGGTAGAAAAAATGAATTGTTAAAAATTCGACGAATTTTGAGACGTTCGTAATTTTTACCAAGTTTTCTCACAATTAGACTCCCATTCGTAGTAATTTTCGAACATAGGTATAATCACAAGTAGGTATTTTGCAGCAAAACCACTGGGTTATCTACTTATTTACGAACACGTCGAATACGAAAAATTAAGACGCACCATACCTAGTCACGCGTTAATTAATAATTGGTATAATAATTCCCGGAAAAAACGTTCTACGGTAACCATAAGAAATCTAACAATTTTTAAAATGCTGTATAAAAGCTGAAAAATTTTCCTCATGGGTTTTATTCACTTTGAAACTTATTTTCAAATACGAAACTAGTCTGAAAAGTTAGCAAAATGGTTAAATTATTCACGCTTACCATCATTTTGTCGGGTATTTTAATAGGTAAGTGTATCGAGTTCGTATTGATCTAAGATTTTATCACATAAGCGTACATCGAGTATGCAAAATTGAATTTTACTACTTTTTTGCTGAATTTTTAAGTTTTTTTAACTGACGTTCGTCGAAAGTCCTGCGATTATTTCGACTACTTCCACTAAATCAAGAGTCAAGGAGGGAGTTCTTTTTGCGAGAAAGAGCATATTGTTTCCTACATATTATGTGTGATTTCGATGAGACATAAGAAATAAGAATATTTGCAAAGAAAAGAAGTAATCAAAGGCTGAAGTATGGTAATTTTTTTCCAATATTTTCGTCGCCAGGAAAGACAATTCGCAGATTTTGATAATTCTTGGACAAAATTCTATTCGAGATTTTTTGTGATCTCTGTAAAATAATATAGATTCGATCGGGTGTAGCGTTTCACAATTTTTTTTGCAAATTTTGATGAACCCCAGTAAAAAGTTTTTGTAAGAGAACCTTGAAAAAACGAGGAAAAATTTTTAACTTATATTTTTGCGCCGATATCGTCAAAAACGTGATTTCCAGAGACAAAATTCGGTTTGATTGATATTTAAGAGTTGATTTTTTTCACTATAAATAGATGGAAGTAAAGCGATCCCTGGCCAGATTTTTCTTAGGATTAGTTTTCAATAAATTTTAAAATATTTCCAAAAATCACTTTTCGGTCGTAGGTAAGCACGGAAGAAAAATTTAAAACAGTCCGAAAAAATCAAAGAATTCTTTTCCTTCAATGGTAATAATACAGCATGCTATCAACAAAAAAAGTCAAGAATTTACGAAAACATTAAAATTATTGTAACTTTGAGCTTTGATTTTGCTGAGAAGTTAAACATTGGTCGAAAATTTTAAAATTTTTACCACGTTTAAAAACATTTACCAATTTTTTGGTGCGATCTATCAAATTTCAAAATAAGCTGCAAAACGCTGCATTCCTCTAGATAGATTCTAAGTAGATACCTTGCATAAAGTACCATTGCCTCTGCGCATTGAAAAACATTTTAGTTTTAAAAAAAAATCAAATTTCAGCTCATGTAATATGCCCAAGACCTCCGGAAACCAAAAAACCATCTAGGCCAGAAACAAATCAGCCTGCAGCGGACGTCGACGACTCCGGTAAGATCAAAAAATGTTCAAATTCGTTATCACAACTATGAAAAATATATAAAATAATTATAAAACTAAAATCAATATTCATCGTGAATAAAGAAGCTGAAGAAACAGAAATAGAAACGGACGATAGTGACGATGACGACGACGAAGACGATGTTGCCAACCAAGAGGAAGATTCGGCCTCAGAAGATGAAGAAACTGAAGATGAGATAGACATCGATGAAGAAGAAGCTGGTACGAATGATTTATCAAAAATTATATTGACCACAGTCCGTAAAATATCTCATATTAAATATTTTTACTTTGCAGAACCTTCGCTTCCATTCTTAACTTGCTCAGTATTCAATGATAACTTCGCATGCAATGCTATGTGTTCAGTATTACGATCAATTTATGGTACTCCGATCACTTCTGGCGTCTGCGAAGAAGCAAAAGAATGTGAATGCCAAGTGTTGCCTACTGCCACTCTCGCAGACTACTGGAACGAGAAATTCCTTGCCAAAAACACCTTACAAGAAATCCTCCAAGACAAAAAACTTTCCGAAAAAATTCTCAAAGTACTCAAAACTCCGTTCAAAACAGTTCAGCAAACCATCGAAGCACTGAAACCTCATTTATCGCCGAAACAACTCAGCACTCTACGAATCAAGAATAAATCAGCGCAGAAAATATTTTCAAACGATGGTGAAATCAATAAAGTAGCCGTACAAAAGTACGTCGCAAGCAAGTTGAAATCGCTGGGAAAACCATCGGAGGGCTTTGATTACAAGAAAACTCTACTCGACATGTTGAACAGTCCAGATAACAAAGATATTGTCGATCACATCATCAATGAAATTCGTCAATCGAAAAATAAGCTCCTGAACAGTGTCATTGAAGATTACATTAAAGAACACGGTATCCAGGTCAAAGAGCCGGCCATCGACTCAAATGACCAAGACACGATTATCGATTTTCTAGACACAGCTGTGATCAACGAATTAATAAAACCGCCGACTCGGCAAAACGCCTTAAAATTGTCAGGATTACGTTCCCATCCGAAGAAACCTGCAGTATCGCAAGCAGATAGCCGGTGGATGTTGAGAGGGTTGAATAAAACCGAAGTTAGTCGAGTGAAGAAAGGAGAAAAATGCTGGAATAATGAATCCTACGAAGTTTGTACGTATAAGGGCTCATCTTTGGTTCAGGTTTCATGGAACAACTTGGCAGACGATGTACACATGGAGGTATTCAACAATGGCGATATCAAACAATATTTTTATTTCAAAGACTACCAACCAGACGTTCATTGCTACGATCGAGTACATGTAACGATTCAAAAATTCTCCAAAACCGGTTCCCAAATGGAGTTATGGCAATTTCCTTATACCAAATTAAGGCTCACCAAAGGTCCCGATGGTAAAATAAAAAAGGAATGGAGCGACATTGAAGATCTTCAATCGTTGGAAAAGTATAAAAAGTACATAGAAGCGTGGTGCGCTCATAACGACTATTTCGTTGGGAAAGGTAATTGCGTTATTACATTGGGCTGAAAAGCTCCGGTGTCGATTTTCTCACATTATGCCTTTTGTGAAAAATAAAATTTGAAAGTGATAAATTGTACTTCTTATTCCACTAATGAATCATTGAAAAACTATAGAGGTACCACAAAATCGAGGCAACTTTATAAAATTTCAATTGACAACACTGATACAAAAAAATTTCCAAGGATATCACCCAAATTAAATTAATTTTAATGAACAAGAATTTTTTTCAAGTCAGTGAATGAACAATTTCAATTTTATGAAAATTTCACGGATCAAAATACAGTCGGCAGCACTGTCCTTAAGTCAAAATTTTAGATCGATAGGTTGAATAGAAAAAAGTTTATGAGCGATTCAAAGCGAAAATCTTCGAGTTTGCCATTTGCCACGTTTCAGATTGCATATGTACTCTCTCATTTATAAATCATATAGTTAAAGTAACGAAAATCACTGATAAACAGTCAAAATTGCAGCACAGTAATAAATCGGTGAAAAAATCACTGAAAATCAATAAAAATTCACTAAAAAGTAAGTAAAATCTAAAATCTCTGAAATTTGCTGAAAAATCAGCTAAATTCTATGAAAAATCAGCGAAAATTTGCTGAAAATCAAAGAATTTCGCTGATTTTCCTTGTGCTGCAATTCTGACTTATTCATTAGTGACTAAAAATTATGATCCATCAAGTCTATTTTAAAAAGATACATTTTTTTTTCAAGAAATAATTAGCTAGAAAATTTAGAAAAATATCACATTTTATATTTTACACAACAAAACCTTACAGAATAACATCGCTATGTCCAATTAAAAAAATTATAGACACAATATTTTGAAAAAATCACTGCGGGCTTACTTAGAAACATTTTTTAGTCGTGTTTGAAAAAAAAAAAGTATTCCAGTGCTTTTCGGGAAATTCAAATACACTGTAAAAAATCGAAATTGCGATTGAGAATCAAGAATGATTGTGAATGGTAAAATCTGAATTCGAGGAGTCGACATTAAGTACTTAGTTGAAGTTCATTGTTGGCGATCTGGTTTGTTGGATAAGAGAGATGAACCAGAATTTCAAGAATCAAAAATTGACAGGAATTCAAAAAAAAAACTGCCGGAAGTCACAAAATAACGAATGAATATTTAAAATATGGATCCAATCATAAGCGCACTCAGAAATTGTGTAAGGGAGGTGCTGAATTGGAGAAAAATGGGGAGGAGGTCAAAATCTATTTAAAATTTTAGTAATCTGTTATTTAAGTGGTGTACTTAGAACATTTTCAATAGGCGGATAATACAAGTGCAAATTTGAGCAAAGAAAAGTTGGAAAATTTTGGAATTTTTGGAACAAACAATCAACGCCCTGAGTATTCTCTAAATCTGAATCAGTCAAATTAAGGTGAAATTATGCCTTCTCGAATCAATGAAATGAATTTCACTCAAAGTCAGTAATTTTTCACTGACCTTTCCGCCCAAAATTATTGATTTTTTCAGGAAAAAATTGAAATCAGTGATTTTTGGCTGAAAAATCTGTGAAAAATCACTGATTTCCAGTAAAATTTATTTCGCTGATTCAAAAAAAAAAATGAATTCTTACAAAATTTGATTCAGATTTGAAAAATATGTTCATTTAAGAAAATGGATCCTCAATTTTTTTGAAAAATCATATTTGAACAGCAATAAATGCACTTTTTTCTAACATTTTTATGATGAAAAATTTCCTTGGCGAGCTTAAGGGGGGGGGGGGGGGGGTCGAGCCCCCCTGAGCCCTCCCATTGGGTGCGTCTATGGATCCAATGGAAAACAATCCAATTTTTAACCAAATTTTTCAACAAAATACTTTGTACTCAAAAAGTTCCCTGCTCATGGAAAAACTCAAATATCATTTTCATTCCTATAAAAAGAACCAAACATAAATTGGACAATTTACAGACCAGTAGGTAAGTTTGATTTCCATCATATCAAAAATGTTTGCCAAATTAATTCAAAATATAATTTAAAATGTGCTCATTTCCCAACAACCCATTGAACAAACAGAATTTAGACAAGGGTTTTCAACAATGGACCATTTATTTACATTAAATCTTTTATTAGAAAAAACGGAATAATTTCAAGTTGATGTCCACAATCCACCTAGCCTTTAAATCATTTGATTCTATTGACTATAATTTTATGGTCAAAACATTGAAAAATCAAGAAGTACGTGACACCTATATTAACCTAATCTAGGAATCATACGCCCACTTTAAGGCCAAAAAATTACTGCTGTTGAAGAAGAACGTGTTGGCATTAAAATAGGGGCAAAGCAAAGTGACTCTATGTCTCCCATAATTTTTTGCGCAGCGTTGGAGGAAATTTTTGGGAATCCTAGGTGGAAGGGGGAAATGGGAAAGGGATTAAAATAAACGGGAATTTTTTAAAATAATTTAAGGTTTGCAGACAACATAATCCTAATTGCTGGAGGTGAGAAAGAATTAATCAAGATGATATCAGAATATTATGTATGAATTTATTGGAAACAAAAATCATGTTTAAAAATAACTCTCTGGGAATCAATTCACAGCCGGACATTATGGAAAAAGTTAAAAAATTAAATATCTGCGTCAAGCCATTTCTTTTGAAAATAAAATCGAAAAAGAGGTAAATTACTAAATTGCAACAGGGTGGGAAAAATATTGGGCAAAAAAATTAAAAAATACATTCTACACATTGGTACCAGACCAGGCTAAAAGACCCGGTTTAAAAGAATCCTTTGCCCAATACTTGAGACAAATGTATTCATTTCTTTCTGTTTGAATGTGTATAAATTTTACTGAAGTAAAATGTATTTACACTAACAAAGAAACTACACACTGTCTGCTGTATGTGGAACCTATAACGCACGAACAATTCACAGATCACTAATTTTTAACCCAGAAATAAAACAGCAGCAGGATCACCCGAATGACGAACAGCTGGCAAATCAAGAAGGTAGAAAAAATTAATAATTAAAAATTCGACGAATTCTGTGACGTTCGTCATTTTCACCAACTTTTCTCGAAATTAAATTCTTATCCTTAGCAATTTTCGAACATATAATTACAAGTAGATACCTATTTCACAGCTAAACGATGGATTCGCGTATTTATTTACCACACACGTCGAATATGAAAAATTAAGACGTACCATACCTAGTAATGCGTTAATTAATAATTGGTAAAATAGTTCCCAGAAAAAATGTTTAACCAACCGTAAGAAATTTAACAATTTTGAAAATACTATAAAAGCATAGAAATTTTCTTCATGAAGTACATTTACTTTGAAACTTCTTTCAAAATACGAAACAAGTGACAAAAGTTACCAAAATGAGTAAATTTTTCGCGTTTACCATCATTTTGTCGGGTATTTTGATAGGTAAGTGTATCGCATTCGCTTTAATCTAAGATTTTATCACATCAGCGTACGCCGAATACACAACATTTTTTACTACTTTTTTGTTCAATTATTAAGTGTTTTTAACTGACGTTCGCCGTAAACCCTGTGATTATTTTGACTACTTCTACTAAAACAAGAGTCAAGAAGAGAGTTATTTTTGCGGAAAAAAGAAAGTTTTGCCGAGCTTCAAATTTGGCGTGGAAAAATATTTGCAAAAAAACACGTTTTTTTTCAAGGAAACCTCGAAAAAATTTTCGACGAAAAAATTTTAAAAAAAAACAATGGAAAAAATTTAAAAAACTTTTTTTTTTGTTTTATCTTAAATTATAATCGGTAAAAATTACGAAAATTCGGCGTCAAAATTGCAGCACAGGAGTAATTTCAGTGAAACTTTATTTTACTCAAAACAAATCAGTGAGAAAAATCACTGGAAAATCACTGAAAAAATCACTGAAAAGTCAGTAAAATTTATGAAATTTACTGAAAAATCATTGAAAATCTTTGAAAACTTGGCGAAAATTCGCTGAAAATCAGTGGATTTTGATGATTATTTTTTTTTGTGATGCAATTCTGACTATTTATCAGTGATTTTTCACTGATTCAGAATGAGAGAGTGCATCGTCAAGAACGTGATTTCTGGAGACGGTTACATACTACAAAGTTGAATAAAAAAATTCATTAAATTCGGTTTGATCGATATTAAGATATGATTTTCTCAATAGGTAGAAGTAAATCGATCCCCGACACAATTTTTTTTAGGATCATCAAATTTAATTGAATTAACGTTATTGCACGACAATATCCTGCAATTTGACGTCACTTTCGACAGTTTGAGAATCTCTACAAATAGGAAAACAGTGTCAGGGTTCATATTATTACGATCTGGATTGAAAATCAACCCCCAATATCGATAAAAAAAACAATGGGAATGTATTTTTATTACATTTTAAAATATCCCTAAAAATTACTTTTTGACCAAACACAAAAAACATTTGAACAGTCCAAGAAAATCAAGAAATTATTTTCCTTCAATAGTAAAAATACAGCAAGCTAATAATAGAAAAAAAAATGGGTGTAATTTTTCCAATAGTAAACATTTTTCTTCTCGGCGATTTTAATTTATTTTTTTAAATTTCTTCTCAATTTATTTACTTATTTCATATTTTGAAAAAAATTTCCCATTATAGAGTTGGAAAAAATTGGGGAAAAATTTTTCACTAAATTATTGGAAGATGTTTTTGAGAAGGTAGTAGAAATTTTAAAAAATACGGATCTGAACATGATTTAAAAAGTCGAAGATGGAAAAATGTTTAAAAAAATTCAAATTAAAAAAAATTATTAAGTATTCAAAAATCCAAATATTAAAAAAAATTCAACTTCAATTAAATTTATTGAATTTTTTCAACAGCATAAAATATTAAATTTTTTTAATTGAAAAATTTATTAGAAATTTTTCCGACTTTGAATTTTTAAAGAAATTTTAACTCTATGTTCCACGTTTTTTAAATTTTCTTCTAACTCTATAAAAAAAAAACTTTTAAAAAGTAATAAAAAATCAATATGAAATCGAAAATTTTTTGGAAAACTCGAGGTTGGGTAAATTTTGGGTAAATTTTAAGAGAAAAATTTTAGCGATGAAAATTTTTGTAGAATTGAAGAAATTTAAAACTTCAAGAGTTTGAAAAAATTTGAACTTGGCATTTTTAACTTTGATCGTCGAACTCGAAATCCCATTTCCAATTTTTCATTTGCGTCAAAATTATTTAGGATCTGGCTCACAATAATGTTTTCCCTTTAAACCTTGTTTGTGAAATGTGTTCATTTATGCGTTGCATCTTAAATTTTTCAATAAACACTTTTTATGATCGTCAACATCTTTGAAATTAAATTCAAAAAAAAAATATTGGGATCCATAATTATATGATATTCCACGCCAGAATAAAAGTTAAAACCAAGTTCGAATCGGACAAAATCGGATTTAGAGATTTGATTGAATCTTTTAAAACGACCGTCTCACCTGAGAATGTGAAAATATCAACACCCGAAAAGAATACAGGAATTATTTTTATGACTTTGTGCTTTTGCCGAGTACTTGTAAAATTGTTTCTAAAATTTAAATTCTCGCGATGCGAATGTTTTTGGCATTTTGAAGTAGCAAAATGCAAACGGGGTATTAAGTCCTTTTTTGAGTTTTTCCCATAAAACGAAAAAAAAAAATTTTATTCCAAAAGTAAAGGTTAGTGGAAAACGTGTTTCAGGCCATTGAACGGGGTCTACTAGAGACGATTTTTAAGCCTATTGTGAAAAAAAAAATCTAACGTAACGGAGCTATGGCCGAAAAACGCGTTTGAACTTACACCCCGATTAGCACTTGTCGGTGACCAAAAGTGCGTTTCAAGGGTCGACACCTATTGGGACTTTTTCGTACACTAAATCACATCATTTTAGCGTTGATCCCATGTCAAAAGATGAAAATTTGTCCGAGCCAAGTCCAAAAAAGTAAAACAACTCCAAAAAATTCAAAATTTATTTTTTTTGAAAATCGTCATTTTTCGAATCAAAATTGTGTTAAGAAGAAAAATTCTTTCCCCTTTATGAAATATTTTTGACCCAAAAACAGGTAATTTAAAAAATATATATATATTTTTTCGTTTCAAATTTTTCCCTTTTGATTATCAATGCGAAAATGCGACGTTGCCGAATACCATGTTCCCGGCACTTTTGCGAAAATCTGACAACACTGGTCGATCCGCCGTATTTTAATGCCCAATTTCGGTCATAAACACTTACACCCCGTTCAGCAGTTGTTGGTACTTCATTTAATAATTATTTGCTGCGATTCATCAAAATTTTAGATAACATGTAAAACGCTGCATCCTTCTAGGTATAGGTAGGGTAGGTACTATTATCTCGCCGCATTACCTCTGTGCATTGAAAAACATTTAAGTTTGAAAAAAAATCAAATTTCAGCTCATGTAATATGCCCAACACCACCAGAAACCAAAAAACCGGCAGCGGACGACGACAACTCTGGTAAGATCAAAGATGTTTAAATTCATTACCACGTCTATGAAAAATATATAAAATAATTATAAAACGAAAATCAATATTCATTGTGAATAAAGAAGCTGAAGAAACAGACACCGAAGCCGACGATAGTGACGACGACGACGACGATGTTGCCAACCAAGACGAAGACTCGGCTACAGAAGATGAAGAAACTGAAGATGAGATAGACATCGATGAAGAAGAAGCTGGCACGAATGATTTATCACAAATTATATTGACCACAATCCATAAAATATCTCATATTAAATATTTTTACTTTGCAGAACCTTCGCTTCCATTTTTAACTTGCTCAGTATTCAATGATGACTTCGCATGTAATGCTATGTGTTCGGTATTGCGATCAATTTATGGTACTCCTATCACTTCTGGCATCTGCGAAGAAGCGAAAGAATGTGAATGCCAAGTGTTGCCTAAAGCCACTCTGGAAGACTACTGGAACGAGAAATTTCTCGCCAAAAACACCTTACAAGAAATCCTCCAAGACGAAGAACTTTCCGGCAAAATCCTCGAAGTACTTAAAACTCCGTTCAAAACAGCTCAGCGAACTATCGAAGACTTGAAACCGCATTTATCGCCGAAACAACTCAGCAATCTACGAATCAAGAATAAATCAGCGCAGAAATTATTTTCAAACGATGGTGAATTTGATAAAGTAGCCGTTCAAAAGTACGTCGCCAGCAAGCTGAAATCTCTGGGAAAACCATCTGAGGGCTTTGATTACAAGAAAACTCTACTCGACGTGTTGAACAGTCCAGATAACAAAGACATCGTCGATTACATCATCAATGAAATTCGTCAATCGAAAAATAAACTCTTAAACAGTGTCATCGAAGATTACGTTAAAGAACACGGTATCCAAGTCCAAGAGCCGGCCATCGTCTCAAATGACCAAGACACCATTATCGATTTTCTAGACACAGCTGTGATCAACGAATTAATAAAACCGCCGCCTCGGGAAAATGCCTTGAAATTAACTGGGCTACGTTCCAAGTCGAGTAAATCTGCAGCAGGTAATAATAATGGAGATAAGGAAATCAAATCAAGCAACGAATCAGATCAATCCCGCGCAAACAGCCGCTGGATGTTGAGGGGGTTTAATAAAACCGAATTTTATCAATCAGGAAAAGGAGAAAAAAGTTGGATAAAGTCTGACTACGAGGTTTCTATATATAAGGGCTCGTCTCTGGACCTTATTTCCTGGAACAACAGGATGGACGATGTGCATATGGAGGTATTTTTCAATGGCAATATCAAACAAATCTTCAAATTCAAAGAATTTCGACCAGACTTTGGTGATTATATTGAAGCCCATATAACGATAGATAAAATCTCTTCATCCGGTTCTCAGAAGGAGTTATGGGAATTCCCAAATACTAAATTAAGGCTCACCAAAGGTATCGACGATAAAATTAAAAAGGAATGGGACAAAACTGAAGATCTTCAATCGTTGGAAACATATAAGAACTACATCGAAGCGTGGTGCACTTATAACGACTTCTTCGTAGGGAAAGGTAATTGCGTTATTACATTGAGCTGAAAAGCTCCGGAGTCATATTTCTCACATTATGCTTTATGTGAAAAATAAAATTTGAAATCGATGAATTGTAATTCTTATTCCACTGGTGAATCTTTGAAAAACTATATAGGTATAATACCACAAAATGAACCAAAAACTTCTATTTGCTCAGAATGATTGTTGATGAAAATGTTCAAAAAAAATTATAGAAGTATTGCCAACTGCAATTTGATTTACGTAATTTTTATAAAACAGTTCACAAAAGCGCTACAAATTCAAAAAAAAATTTACCTCATTCAAATTCATGTTGATGAACAAATATGTTTGGCTTACTTTTCAAGTCAACGAATGAACATGAATTTTGTGAAATTTCAGGAAACAAAATACCTACAATTAGCAGCATGTTTTGAAAAAATATCTAAATTATTTACGACAACCAAAAAGTGTTTCCATTCGCTTGATTATAAAGTGTTTGAGAGATCAAATTAAACATCTTTAATTTTGCAATCTTCAACTTTTAAACCCCCTTGTGAAGCATTAGCTATTCAAAAGTAGAACTGGCTCTTTAGTAATATTTTAATTTTTAAAAAATTGGAAATGTAATTTTTCCTGAAAAGTAACCTGTTAGAAGAGGATAAATTATTGTTGAATCAATTGAAGACCATTCAGTGACGTCGCGTCGGAAGCATTTTTTTGGGAGGGTTCAGAGTGGTACGGCGACTAAGAATACCGGGGGATATTAGGGGAAGAGAGTAAAAGGGAGCATTCTTTGGCTTTATTGTCTCAAATAGTTCATATACAGGGTGTTTCAAAGTTGACCGCGCTCCTTCCAACCAGTGAGTGGGAAACTCATCCTGAGTCCAAGTATGTATGTTTGCCTAACCTTCGAACTGCAGGGGCTGAGTTATGCTCTTTGAAATTTTTTTTTGAATTTCGTTTCGCACTTTCTACCGAGCGTTACTCGACAACCAAGATAGGTAGAAAGTTGCGCTTCGCGGCAACGGATAGCCCATTTTCTCTAGAATTTTGTACGCGGTTGATAGCATCAAATATTCGAAAAAAACGTGTAAAAAAGTTGGCGATTTTTTCTATTTTTGTAAATAACTAAAAACGTTGTCCCCTATTGGGTGAATTATTATTAATGTTTCTAGAAGAAAAAACTTTGATCTTTCCAATGGAGCAACCCCCACTCCTCTATCTTGCTTGAATCAAAAGTTATGATCGTTTTAATTTTGTAAAAAATACAAGAAAAACTTCACTTTTTTGATTTTTTAAATTTCAAAAATTTCTTTCTTTTTAACTAAATGAGACCGGGATATGGGGTTTGCAGCATTGAATTAACCAAGTATTACACTACACAACATAGAAATGATATACTTCAATTTTGCAAAAAAAAAATTTCATAGACATTTTTTCAATTTTTTTTCTGACAAAATTTTTTTATGAAGGACTTGAAGATATTATTTCAATATTATACTTTCCAGAATTCTCAACGTAATTTTGATTTTCTCTTGAATTTTTGAATATTTCTAGATAGCGATCAAATTAACTTAAATAGCGAAAAATCGAATCTTTGTTTCCATTCGAGTAATCTGAGGAGAAAATCCAATCCACCTTTAGCTCGATTTCCAGCCGGACATTTCAAGCATTTTTACAAACTTTTGAATAGAAAAAAATTTTAAAGAACAGAAAACAATTGAATCATCGATTCATACCTAATTGATCGACAAAACAGAACATCCTCTACCCACATGTACTAAATCCTCGAAACCAAATTTAATCATTTTCAGTCATTCTAGAACCTTAGATCCATCATTTCGAAATTTTCCAACACGAGTACTTTAAGTAGCTGGTAAAAAGTTGGTATACACATGAGTTGTCCACCTGGAAAACGAGCCAAAGATGGATTATTTCGTTGAAATAGTCGACAGGAAGCGAAAATTCGTTTTTTAGCTGCCCGTAATTTGATTCGGGTGCCTTCTGGAGAAATTCAAGAATCCTTTAGCAAATAAAAATCACCCCGGAGAATCACGAATGGTTGGAAATGGTTAAAAATCGATATTAGGCGGATAAGGTTCATTGTTGACGACGTGGTTTCATTAATTTATCCACAAAAAATCAAGAAATTTACGTATTCATTCAGATGAGTAAAACCCAGGGTGTCCACCATATTTCAGAAATGATTTTCCCTGACTTTTACAGGTTTTCCGGACTAATTTTTAGAATTTTTCCAGACATTTTAATAATATGATATTCGTAAACGAGGGGGGGGGGGATTTTTCACGTGATGTACTTACATCCCGAAATTTCGCATACGAATGGTATAAAATGTATGGGGTTTAAAGATTTTTTTTTTCAAAATCACCAGATACTTTTTACGAGATTTTTAGATGCTCCTCTTTGGGCCAAAAAAAATATTCAAATTCAATTCTGAAAATTTTCGAGCCCATCTGACTCCCCCTCACCACAAAAATTTGAAATTTATTACCTACAGAAAAATGTTAAATAAAAAGGAAAAACTAAGTTTTCCAACGCAAAATTAAGTTTAGAAAAATGAAACAAATTATGCCAGGGTATCTACCAAATTAAGCGAATGAAAATTCGCATTTTTCCAGGCTGAAAATTCAAAAATTTCTTCACATTTTATTCCACCCTCTCCTCTTCCCAACAAATGAAACCCCCTACCTCAAATATTTAAATTCTTGCAATCCCTGTAATTTTTTAGTTTGTACCAATGCGGAGCGAGGGCGGAATTTTTTGAAAAATTTATAATAATATAAGCAAAGAAACACTTTTCCAAATGATTTAACTATCCTTTTTTTGGATTTTTGAAAAATTCCAGAGAAAATTCCAAAATTTCCTGACTTTTCCAGACCACCAAAATTCCCTGACTTTTCCGGTTTTCCAGAGAATGGACACCCTGTAAAATGACCACAAAACTCATTTTTTTGGCGTACACAAAAATCCTTTAAATTCCCTATCATTTTCCCGAGCCCATAATCCAGAATAGATACCTAATTTTCCCGAATATCAAATACCCGAATATGGTTCATTTCGTTGTAAGAAACATCAAAATTTCTATGGTAAGTGTATTTATTTGTAAACAAGGGTCACACGTTTCCTTTCCTCCGAGTTCCCTCGTCCATGGATGAAAATAAAAAACGAAAAAAAAACGACCAAACTTTTGTCAAAAAATTATAATGTGGTCGTTTGTTGCCTTTTTTTTTCAAAAATATCAAATTATTTCGAATTATTTTCCATACTTGCGCAATTAACGATTTTTTTTTTTAGCAAGCCTCTATCTTTGTTTTCAAAAATGTAAAATGGGTAGGTATAGTTAACAATTATTCCAAATACGAAGAGAACGAACTACATAGAATACCTTCATACACTTTCACCTAACATTACGATCTAAGTTCGAAAAACGGTTCTGCATTACGTAAATGGTAAAAGTTGGTAAAAAATTAAAATTGTTATTCGGGAACAAAAGCATTCGGAAAAATGGGATTCGGGATTTACGTATTCGGGAAAATGGGCATTCGAGAAAACGACCATTCGGGAAAATGGTAGGGAACGCTTTAAATAGGTAAAACAAAAAATTCAAGAAATTTTTCATTTCATTGGTAACAACACAGCAAGCTATCAACAAAAAAATTCAATAATTTTCGTAAAAATTAAAACGTCTGTAACTTTGAGGTTTTACCGAGAAGTTAAACACCGTTCGAAAAATTTCAAATCCTCACCACCATTTTAGAACATTATACAATTTTTTGGTGGGATCTATCAAAATTCGAGCTGACTTGTAAAACTCTGCATTCTACCAGATCTTGCATAAGTTACAAGATACATATTACCTCCTTGTACTGAAAAACATTTTAGTTGGGAAAAAATTAAATTTCAGCTTCTGTAATATGCCCAAGACCATCGAAACCCGAAAAATCATCTGAACCAGAAACAAATCAGCCTGCAGAAAACATCGACGACTCTGGTAAGATCAAAGATGTTCAAATTTAATATCACGTCAGTGAAAAAATATATTAAATTGTCGATTTTCTAGACACAGCTGTAATCAACGAATTAATCAAATCGCCACCTCGTGAAAACGCTTCAAAATTATCCGGACTATGTTCCAAGTCGAAAAAATCCGCAGCACTGATCGCAGACAGCCGCTGGATGTTGAAAAGGTTTGATAAATCCGAAGTCAATCAAGTTGAGAAAGGAGAAAAATGTTGGGAAAATATTGGCTACGAAGTTTGTATGTATAAGGGCTCGTCTTTGGTTTCCGTTTCCTGGAGCAACAAGATGGACTATGTACAAATGAAGGTATTTTACGATGGCAGTATCAGACAGATCTTTCATTTCAATGATTATCGACCAGACGGATCTCGACATTTTGATCGTGTCGTTGTAACGATTCAGAAATCCTCTAAACGCAGTTCCCAGAAGGAGTTATGGGAATTCCCTAAAACCAAACTAAAGCTCACCAAAGGTATCGATGGTAAAATTCAAAAGGAATGGAGCGAAAAGGAAGATCTTGAATCGTTAAAAAAGTATAAAAACTACATCGAAGCGTGGTGCGCTCGTAACGACTTCTTCGTAGGGAAAGATAATTGTGTTATTACATTAAGTTGAAAAAGCTCTGGTGTTTTACTTCTTACATTATGACTTTTGTGAAAAATAAAATTTGAAATCGATGAATTGCATTTCTTATTCAATTAGTGAATAATTGAAAAAATATAATCGAGCCAAAAACTTTCGTATTCTTAAAATTATTTTTGAGGAAAATGTTCAAACGAAATTCATGGAAGTGCTGCCAGCTGCATTTCGATTTACGTAATTTTCATAAAATTTCAATTACCAATACTGATAGAAAAAAAATTCCAAGAAATTACTCAATTCAAATTCATTTCGAAGACTAAATTATTTTTGGCTTACTTTTCAATTCAGAGAATGAACTTGAATTTTATGAAATTTCACGAATCAAAAAGAAAAAAAATTCCAAGAAATTACTCAATTCAAATTCATTTCGAAGACTAAATTATTTTTGGCTTACTTTTCAATTCAGAGAATGAACTTGAATTTTATGAAATTTCACGAATCAAAATACAGTTGGCAGCACTGCTATGGAAACTGTTTTGCAAAAATATCAAAATTATTTACCGCGACCAAGAACTTTTTATTTAGGTATTCGCTTGATTCTGAAGTGTTCAAGTAAGCAAATTCAATTTGGTAAAAATCAAAAAATCTACTTTATGACCGCGAAATTCGTCATTGGATAACTAACTGGCTAGGAAAATACAGAAAATGCACACTGATAACCGATGACTTTCGATTTCGAATTGCAAATCTTAAAAATTGATAATTAGAATAAAAAATTATTCTCCGAGTTATTTACGTATGCTTAATTGACCCACAAATTACCCAATTTTTTATATCGTTCGAGTATTCTTTTCAAACATTTTTAATAGATAACCTGCAGAGGTATCATACCTAATTAGACACGTGACCTTACATTTTTCCATCTATGAGCAGCACCAGTCATAACATAAGGGTTGAACTTTGACCTCGCCTACGTATAGGTACCTCGATTTATATGATTTTTATATTTAAATTTTGTAATCGAGGAATTTTCCACTTGATTCACGTAGAATATTATTCGCACCGCTCGTTAATATGTAATATGACGAGTCATTCGTCTACTAATTGTTACTATGAAAACTTGCTTGATATTGTGTGCGTTAGTTGGAAGTAAGTCAAAAAAATGTATACGTATTTCAATGAAAAAAAAAAAATTAATTATAATTTTGTAATATTCTTTTGCAGTCAATCACGGTTTTGAATTCCGAAATCCTTTCGCGAAAAAAAATAAAACCGAAACTGTGACACAGCAAGTGCCGAAAGAAATCGTTCAAAAATGCTTCGAAAATTACACCGAACTGGGATGTTTTGTGAATGATGCTCCATGGCGTACATTTTTTCGACCTTTTCCTATGCCAATCAGTCCTAAGAATATAGATGCCAATATTTACTTATATACCAAGTAAGATTTTATCCAAAATATTATTTATTTTCCAAGTTTTGAAAAGTTCAAATTGTTCGTTTTTATGGGACAAATAATTTTTATGATTTTTCTCTTGACCAATTGAAATAAAAGTAATAGGTACCTAGAAGCTTAAAATTCCAAAAAAAAAATGAATAATCGTGAAAATTTTTCAAGAATCATAAATTTTTTATATTTTCCCTCGACTTTGAATAATGCTACCAAAAATGTTCGTCTCATCCTAAAATAATATACTAGTTAGGTATACAAGACGAATTCATTTGAAAAATGGAAATTCTTGCTATTTTCTGGATTTTTGTAACAATGTTCACTGAATTTTTGTTGCTATGAATTTGCCCAAAAAAGAACTCTTTTTGCTTTTGATTAAAAACTTTGAGGAAAGGGGGAAATATTAATAATTCTTGCTTTTTGCAATAAAATCCTTAAAGGGTATAGCCGGATAAGGGGTGGTTTTGGCCCCAGCCCCGATTTTTGATCTAATGCCCCCAGATTGTGTACCTTGATGAAAAAAAATTCTGGAAAAAATTTTGGCCCCCCAACCCCCTCCCTTTCGGAGCTATGGCCATTTTATTGCATAATTTTCCAGAATTTTTAATTCCAATGGAAGTGAATGAAATTTTCTGTTCTTTGGCACAAAGTTACATCTCGTAGAAGTCTATTCACGATAATTTTTTCAATAATTTTGGTGCACTCCTTCATGAGGTTTTGGCCATTTGAAATTTTCAACTGTAAAAAATACCTTAACAGCGAAGTTCGACTAATTTTTAAAAATAGGTATCCTAAAAACGTGTTTTTTGACGTAGATTCACGTCACGTATTCAGTTTTGGCAATTGAGGTGGCGCAAGGGCCAAAAATTGCAAAAAACCGTAAAAAATGTTGTTATTTTGACAGATTTTTTTAAATTTTGAGCATTTTATACGGAAAGAAATGAGCAAATTGAGAAACCAATCTCGTATTCGTATCCAGCAGGTCAAAATACGCCGATAAACACTCTTTTCGCGATCATTTTACATTAAATCTCGAAATTTAGTTTTATTGTCTTGAAAAATCAGTGAAAAAAGTGAATTTCGAGATTTAATGTAAAATGATCGCGAAAAGAGTGTTTATCGGCGTATTTTGACCTGCTGGATACGAATACGAGATTGGTTTCTCAATTTGCTCATTTCTTTCCGTATAAAATGCTCAAAATTTAAAAAAATCTGTCAAAATAACAACATTTTTTACGGTTTTTTGCAATTTTTGGCCCTTGCGCCACCTCAATTGCCAAAACTGAATACGTGACGTGAATCTACGTCAAAAAACACGTTTTTAGGATATTTTTAAAAATTAGTCGAACTTCGCTGTTAAGGTATAATTTCAAATGGCCAAAACCTCATGAAGGAGTGCACCAAAATTATTGAAAAAATTATCGTGAATAGACCTCTACGAGATGTAACTTTGTGCCAAAGAATAGAAAATTTCATTCACTTCCATTGGAATTAAAAATTCTGGAAAATTATGCAATAAAATGGCCATAGCTCCGAAAGGGAGGGGGTTGGGGGGCCAAAATGTTTTCCAGAATTTTTTTTCATCAAGGTACACAATCTGGGGGCATTAGATCAAAAATCGGGGATGGGGCCAAAACCACCCCTTATCCGGCTATACCCTTTCTTGCTATTTTCTGGTTTTCTTACAACTAAAGAAAAATTCCCGATATTTTTTCGTGTTTTTTTTTTCTTACAAAGTAGACATCATGAAGTTGACTCACTTTTTTGAGATAGGTAGTTCGAAGAAATCCTTTACATTTCTGTAAATTTTCTATTTCTTCTATATAGGTAACTACAGTAGTTATCGGTTATAATGACATCGGCGGGACCCTGAAATCTGGTCACTATAACCGGTAGGTCACTATAACCATACTTTCCTCTTTCAGCGAAATCGACATTTTACAGGATTTAAAAGCAAACAGGCTCCAGGCTGAAAAAAACAGCAAGTGGTAGCGATGGTATCATCTCGAAATCAGTTGTACTTCTCACAATAGATATACCAAACTGCTTGTCTTCACCTGACCACTTAGGATCATTAATAATACCTACTCGCCAGGAGTAGATTTGCTAGTCTACATACGAAAAAGTGATTTTTCCAATGTAAAGGTCACTATATCCAATATTTTTTACTGAAGGGACTGAAAAATCACGTTCTTACAACCGATATGTTCTTATAAGCAATGTCATTATAAGCAATATAATTTAACATTAGTCTTATGGAGTTCTGCCGGGACTTTTGAAATTGGTCATTATAAGCGGTATGTCATTATAACCGATGTTTTTATAACCGATAAACACTGTAATTAGAGAAGTCCCTTGTAGTAAAAAATACCTAACTCTGAAAAAATTTGAAATACATATTTATTACCTCATACCTTGAAATTACAAAATTAAAATTTTAATTCGTTTTGTAGAAGACGAAAGAGAATTAATTTTTTTAGTGATAATTTCTGTTACAAGGAAATTCTATGAGAAGTGATCATACAAAATTACAAAATTTTAAGACTTTCGTCGACTTGAAAAATGTTTTGAAAAAAAAAAGTACTGAAATTATCATATCTCATCACCAGGTGCATGGAAAATTTTACTTATTCGGCGTTATCAATATTTGAGAAATACAGCATTAATAGATCAAAATTGAAAAATTGTCATTCAGCGATGTTTTTTTGGGGGTATTTTGGATATCAATGTATGTATTAAGTGCGTCCTAAGGTCTTCTGTGTAATAAAATTTTGTTTCAAAAAAGTGGCCTGAAATTCGCCCATATCAAAGCATAACATTGTTGAAAACAAATTTCCAAATGAACATTTTGTAAGAATTTCTCAATTCATTGGTTCCTTTTGAGCAAAAACGCAATTCGAATTCTTAATTATTTTCAGAAAAACAAACAATTTAGGCGGTTTTAGTAAAAAAAAAAAGGGGGAGAGAGAAAATTTTTCATCAAATTCTTATATTTTTCAGTAAAAACTCTTACATTTTGCAGCAAATACCCTGATCAAAGATTTACTGTCAAGTTATGGAAGGACATTTCCATCAACGAATCGGATTTCGATCCTCAACGTTCTCGAACTGCTTTCATAACTCACGGATTTTCAAGCGATGGAAACGTATCATGGGTTAGGGAACTGAAAGACGCTTATCTAGCACAAGTACGAAGTTAAAATACATGCTAAAGAAATATTATAAATACACACAAAAAATTGAAGTCTTTTGTTAAAAGGCATCCAAATTGAATCGATCATTTATTAAAATTTGTAATCTGACTAGTTTACCTTGAATTTCTAAAAAATAAATTTGCTGACCATACTTCTATTTTGTACAGAGAGACGCTAACGTATTTATCGTAGATTGGGGTAAAGGCGCCAATCATTGGAATTATATGCAAGTTGCAGCAAACACCCGAGTCGTAGGAGCGGAATTGAAAAGGTATGTGAAAAAGAAGCTATTTTACCATTAATTTCAAATGAAAATTAATTTTTCCCATTTCAAAAAGGGAATATTCCAATAGGAAATAAAATGTTTGGGCTGTAACAAAAATATATTGAATGCACATTATAAAAGGACCCCAATACAAAATGTCTATTGACAAAGTTCATTTTTCGAATTGAAACGAATTTTTTTAAATGCAAAATTACCTACCCATGGCCTTAATTGTGAAAATTTTATCCAATCAATGTAGATGTATAGTTGTATACCTATCTAAAAAGTTGTGTTAAATCCTATTCTCGACCTCCCGGGTTGTTTGGAAACAATTTCAAGACTTTTGGATCCCCCAGAAAATTTTGAATTTTTCTTGCTTTAAGAAAATCCGAACGTGGATTACTTGCATTGAACATAAATCCATATTTTTCTCCTGAGATTTTTTTCAAAGCTTGAAATCGTTAAAATTTTCCGGAACCTCTGGAACGTCTCGAAACTACTTTCAATCGATTCAAAATTTTCTGGAGCTTCGAGAATGTCTTAAAAGTTAAAACTGCTTCTAATCGATTCGAAAAGTCAAAAATACGGTACAACCAAAATTTCAGTTTTCCACTTTGATTACATTAAATTTTCATATTTTCATACTTTGCATATTTGAAATTCCATGGGATAATTTCGAATTTCCAAAAATTTGAGAAACGAACGATAGTACCTATTTTTTTGGAAAATTACGTTCTTTTACGAAGCACATTCGATATTTTTGTTTCTATCCTTAATTTTATGGCCGATTTAGTCTCTCGTGAGCAGTATGCAAGTAAGTAATTTTCAATTTTTATTTCCTCAGATTTGTTAGTTACCTAGTTGAAGCTTGGCATCTGGATCCGGTACGAATTCATTTCATGGGACATAGTCTGGGAGCCCATATTTCGGCATATGCGGCGAAAGGAATTCCTGGCGTTGGACAATTAACAGGTGGGAATTCCAATCGAAAATATTTTCAATTGTCCGCAAATGTTCGAAAAAATAAACGCTAAGAAGATATATTCCTATCAGTGATGTGGAAACGGAACGGAAACGTTTCCAAGAAACGCTCGGAAACGCTCAATTTTGAGAAACGGAAACGGGAGCGGGAACGGAAACGTCTGCAATAATTTTAAGAGAAACGGAAATGTGAATGGAAACGGAAACGTTTCTTTTAAGAAAACGGAATCGGAAACGCGAAAAAAACGCGTTTCCGGCGTTTCCAACGCATTTTTAATTTTTTTTCATAAATTTTGATCTCAATTGGTGTCGAAATGTCGAAAATATTGAATTTTCTTCAATTATAATTTACATGGCAAGGTGTAGTATATAATTTTATACACCCATAAAGGATTTGGAGAAAATTTTTTCATCGTGAAAAATTTTGCGATTTTTGGTAGCTTGGATTCAAAATTATACAGATTTTTTTCCTAGCACTGGCCTACTTTGATCAATAAAATCATAGTTTTTTAAAATTTGTAACTTTTTGTTCAAATCCATGTTTTTTTTTGGAAAACAATTTTCCTAGAAAAAATATGAATTTGAACTCAACTCTGCTAAATTTCGGAAAATTGTGTTTTGATCGATCAAATAGATCACTAATATTGGTAATTTGAGGTTACAGGGTACTGAAATTTATATGAGCCATTCTTATGGGGTTTTCTCCAGCGTTAAAAATTTCTAAAATTTTCTGGAGACTCTGAAACGTTTCGAAACCGCTTCCAATCGATTTGGGAGGTCAAAAATAGGGTATAATGCCAAATTTTATCGATTTTTGTTGTTTTTAAATGAATTTTTCGTGCCCTGTAATTTGAAAAAAAAATTACGTGGAAATTGAACATGTTTCTGGAAACGGAAACGCTGCACTCGGAAACGGAAACGTTCCCAGGAACGGAAACGTTGTGCTTAAAACTAGAAACGTTCCCAGAAACGGAATTTTTTTTTCGCGTTTCCACATCACTGATTCCTATGTACTTATGTAGGTACTTTCAAACTTCTCGTATTTTTATAGCTTTTGACCCAGCTCAGCCAGGATTCGAAGGAAGTTCTGCCGAAGTTCGACTAACCAAAAATGACGCAAAATTCGTCGATGTAATTCATACCAATATCAGACCAGCTGTACCTTTTTTAGGATTCGGATTAATTTTACCAACGGGTATAAAATATATTTTAATTTGTACCTACTTATTTCAAGACGATTGTGGAGTTATTTTCTTCATAACGTCTCGCATGTACAAAAACCTATACCTACACCAAGAATGATTTTTTTCCAACATTTTACATTATAATTTTAGGCCACGTCGACTACTACATGAATGGAGGAGCATTACAGCCGGACTGTATTGTTCCGTCTGTTCAACAATTAGATCTAAAAAACATCGAAAGTATCGACGAAATTCTTGAAGACCCCGAACAGGTTGTACCCATGGTGCAAATGTATGCAAAATGTAAGACGATAAGATGCTTTTTTGACGGTCTTTGTTACGATGATTCAAAATTATGATGCAATATTCACCTAATAACTTCATGAAAATTTTTTCAGTCTTATCTTCTTGGGTGGCGTGTTCGCATGGAAAAGCGTATCAATATTATATTGAAGCACTTCTCAAGAATTGTACATTTTGGGGACGTTCAACCAGCGTTTTTGGTACTCTTTTAGAGTACGTGGCATTATTTATTACGTATTTCACATTTAATAAAGTTCAAAAAGGTAATAATCCGTGACGTGGTTCTTTGTTCACATGAATATTTTTTATTTCAGCATTGCCACTTTGGGTAGAGCTGCTTCAACCTGGGAAGATTTTGACGAATGTACATTGGATACATGTAGTCCGATCGGTTTAGAATCTGAGGAGTATCCTGCTAGAGGATCGTTTTCCGTTGGTACCAGAGAACAAAGTCCATATTGTCGTAAGTTTCATTTTGACAGCAAAGAAAAAAGAATAAAATTGCATTAACCAGAATTATTTCAAAAAAATACATATTAAATCATTGCAGATAACAGTCCCAAAATTACCGAAGTAATGATCGGATTATTGCGAAAAAAATTACGAAGAGGAAACGACGAGTAAGCGAGTTTGATATTAGCAAATTAAACCCTTAAATGTAAGAGGAGGAAATATTTTATTTTTATTCAATATACCTACTCATTACTATTTTCACTCCGCAGAGAGATGAAAGACGAAGCGAAAGGACCATGGAAAATTTTAAAGGATATTTTCAAACCTTATTTTTGAACCAAGTATGAAAATTTCGACGTGTCTAGCTAACGCAACTGGCAGATTTTCATTATGCAATTACAGACAAAATGACAAAATTTCACACTTATACATTATCAATAAATATGACTTATTTCATTCGCCAAAAAATGTATTTGAAAAAAAAATTGTTGATTAAATTTACTCAAGTCTCATTCCTGTTTTTTTTTTTTTTTAGAGAGATTATTCATTACACCACTTCGGTTTCCACAAAACGACAAAAGAATTTCGAAAAATAAAAAAAACTCATAATTTAATAAAGTAACAATACTGCTTAAACATTTTCAAAAAAAAATAGGTGAATGATGTCATCGATCTAAAACAGCTGTCTTTCGATTTCAAAAAACAAAATTTCTCAAATTCTTTCAATTCCAACAAAATGCTATTCTTATACCTACCAATCAGAATCAATAATTTTTCAAGTCTAACAAAAAGTCATTTTTATATGAAGATGTGCACTCCATCAGCCCATCTCACTCAAATTAGCTTCAAAATCTGAATATAGATTAGCGATTTTTTTTTACATCAGTTATTTTTGACTAATTTCTCACGGTCAGTCATCCAGGGTGTCTACCGATTTTTAAAATTCGAAATTCGCGACTTTTTCGCGACCTTTTCTCGACTTTTCCCCATGGTATCTACTTCTCAAATTAACCCCCCCCCCCCCCCCCCCCCTCCCCATCCTCCCAAAAAAATAATAACGAGATCAAATTTATTACAAAAAAAAAAATCAAAACGGAAGGAAATAAGTATTTTAAATCAAAATCATAAAAAAATGAACGCATTCTGCAACTTTTTAAAATTCCTAAAAACAACCAAAAATTGGTAAAAAAGTAACATTCGAAAAAAATTCACTCCATTACGTACATGAGGAATCCATGAAGGCGGCAGAATCAATTTATTCTCGTAATGTACAGTTCGAGATGAAACAGCGGGGGAAAAACTAGTGTCATACGAAAAAACATTTAAAAAAGACAATTTTCCACCAAAATTTTCAAAAATAATTCACTTGAAAAATTTACCTTCTTTAATAATGAATTCAAGTAAAAATGAGAGGAGGGGGTCAAAATTCAATGAAAAAATTAGGCAATGTAAAAATCTAATTTTTATAGTGACACTTTAGGAGGCAGATATACATAATTAATTTAATTATACAGATTTGAGCAAAGAAAAATTGAAAAAATGACGCGATTTTTGGAACAAACAATTAATATTTATGACCTATTAGGTATCCACTCTCTAAATCTAAATCAGTCAATTTTCATAAAACTATGTCTTTTTGAATCAGTGAAATGTATTTATTTAAAAATCTGTGATATTTCAATTGTTTGATTGATTTATTTTAGTCAAAATTATTGATTTATTCTTTCAAATGGAGAATTGACTCAAAAATCAATTACTTTACTGATTTAAAAAAAAAAAAAAAAAAACAGAATTTTTTCAAATTTAGAAACAGAATTATTAAAATACTGCCCGAGCGAAGCGAGGACAAATTTTTTTTTGAAAAATCATTATCAACTTTTAATTTTTTTCTCGAAGAATTTTAAAAAATTGCAATTTTTACCTAAATATTTGAATTTTTGCTTGAAAATGCGAAAAAAGGGGACTTTTGAGGGGAAAAAGTGACTTTTAGTGACCTTTGGATCAAAAAAGTGACTTTTAGTGACCAAAATCGAAAAAAGTGACAAACACTATAAAAAAGTGACCTGCTATGATGCCTGCAAAATTTCGAAAATTTTAAAAAATAAAATATTTAAAAACTAATAGCTGCACAAAATAGAGTTTTGGATAAGGATCAAAAATCATTGCATACAGATTTTGCCCAATCACAAATTTGAAGGGGTCAACATTTACGGAAAAAAAAAATTCTTGAAATTGGCAACTTTGCCCCTGCCTACTCAACCCTTTCTAGATACCGATCTTCATATAGGCAACTTTTCGTTCAGATCAACTCGAGACCATGTGGAACGATTTCTTTCTAAATTACGAAAAAAATGTTGCGTTCCGAAATTTTTGGGTTACCCTGTAGCTTAAAGAAACACATCCAAAGAGAAGGAAGAGCGAAATTGTGTCAGTACAATATTTTGGAACAGTTTTGAAGATTTTCTTATTTTTTACAATAAGTAGATAGGTAGATTTTTCAAAATCACAGTTGCACAAGGATCTTGTTTTTTTTGACATTTTCCACATTTTACGTACCATCAATTAAATCCATATTCTTTCCACGCTTACCTTTATTAAGTCGCTATTAATTTAATTATAGGTACTCGTGTCTTCCTACTTACTAATTTTTTAATGATCATCTTTTCTCAACGTGCTTACCTGTAACAAAAAAAAAAAACAAAAAAAGATTAAATTTTCGTTCAATCTGACATTAAATATAATTACGTAAACCAAATGATAATTGTCTAAAAATAAGGTCAATTTCATCTTTAGACATACTAGTGTGGAAATTCGATTGATCCACGGGGAGGGAAGAGGTTCCAGATTAATTTTTTTAGGAAGCCAGGCATCATCTAGAATTTTCTCAACGAAACCAATGACCACAGGAATAGAATATGTACTTTCAATTCACATAATTTAACTAATTGAAAGAACGATTTACTTAATTATTTATGATGATTGGAAGTATTTATCAGGGAATTTTATCAAATGGGCATTTGGAATTTTTTTGGGAAGGCCAGAATTTTTGATGACCAATCTACATTTAAATATAGTACCTACCTGACGACACTAACTAAGAAATCACTCGAGACACCCACTAGGGTGGGCAGAAAGAACAAAAAATTTGATTTTCGAAAAGCTGCCCTTTGCAAAAGTTGTTGGCTGGATAGACTAGAAAAATAAAATAAAAAATTTCAAAATCGATTCTTATATCTTCTGATTGCGCGAAAGCCTTCAATTCTTCGGAAATTGCCAAAAATTCAATAATTTTAGAACTTTCAAAAAAATTCAAAATTTATTAAAATCAATTTTAGAACTTATTTAGGGACCATTTGAAGCAAAATGTACAACTTCTTTGAAAAAATCCATGTTTTATAGTTTTTTTTAATTTCTCATATTTTTTCACCTCTGAAAAAAAAATAAAAAAGTTATAAAACATTGATTTTTTCAAAAAAAATGTGATTTTTAGGGTATAGATAGTCACTAAATAAGTTCTAAATTTAATTTTAATTAATATAAAATTGTTTTAAATTTTTAAATTTTGAATTTTTGGCGATTTGTGAAGAATTGAAGGCTCTTTCGCGATCGGAAGATATGAATCGAGTTTGAATTTTTTTATTTTATTTTTATAGTCTATCCAGCCAACAACTTTTGCAGGGGTAACTTTTCAAAAATCAATTTTTTTGGTTTTTCGACTCACCCTAACGCCGACCTTCACTTAGAACAAGGCGCAATTTTTTGGAAAGAACATGTCCTAATCCCAGTAGCTGAAATTTCAGATGCCCAAACTGATATGTACCTACCTATATCGATTATTGACGAATTTTTGAAAATTTAAAAGTGTTGGTTCTTTCAGAAAAAATAAAATACTCGTAAGTATAGGTACTTACTTTCGAAAAAATTAGACACATTTTCGTAAAACCTGAAGAAATTCAAGTCCCTATGATAAATATCGACCTGCCAAACCCCACTATAATTCCTAGCCCAGTACAAACTACAAACCTCCAGCGAAATTTCGATTTTCTCCAGAATTTCAGAATGTTTCCACAAGGCATCCAAATTAGCTTGCACAATGAAAGATCAAATTGTTGCTTCTATTCGACTAATCTGGCGAGAAAATCCACCTTTATAGCTTGATTTTCAGTCGGACATTTCACATCTTTTTAATCAGTTTTTAAATTGGGGAAAAAAATTAAAAATAATCGAAAACGATCAAATCATCGATCCATACCTTACCGACTGACAGAATATTCTCCATCGAATACTAACTCCTCTAGGCCAAATTTGGTCATTTCTAATCATTCTAGAACGTTCAATAAACAAATCCATTCATAGAAATGAGTAGGTAAAACCATTTGTCGTCAACAAACCCATCGATTTGAAAAAAAAATCTCCTTTATGTCACCCATACCGCACGAACATTCCTCATTCGTTGTATTTTCCAATTATTATAGAAAATTAAAAAAATTCACACATATTTATGGTCGCATTCGAAATATATTCTGAAAATGTTTTCTTTGAAGTACATACAAACAACGAATGCTTCGATGCTTTGTCACAACAACTTCATAACTTCAATTTTTCAACCTTTGTTTCATCACTTTTTATAATATGACATGAGTACTTCATTAAGAAAATTGTCTGTTACCAATAAGTCTAATTAAGATCGATTCTCTCGTTAGTAAATTACGCATCACACAAATTCTAGTTACGAGTGTTCATTAAGAAGTACAGAATACAGATGTCTAACATCCAACAGTTGGAAAAAAGTCGCTGTAATTGGTATAATTTCAGTAGGTAAAAGTTCGGTTTGAGTAACCTTCGAAACGTGTAAAACCATTTATCGACAAAAACCCCACAGGTTTGAAAAAATCGAGCCTCTTTATTTCGCCCATACTGCACGAACAGTTCGCAGATACGCAAAATTTTAAACTCGGGAATAAACCAACAGCAAGGTTAACCGAATGACGAGCAGCAGGCAAATTAATGGTACCTAGAAATTTTCGAACAAATAATTTCAAGTAGGTATTTCACTGCAATACCACAATTTTACCTACTAATTTACCAGACATGTCGAATAAGAAAAATTAAAACGTACCACACCTAGTCATGCGTTAATTAATAATTGGTACAATAATGGTCTAAGAAATTTTTGAACATATGTATAAGAAATTTACCAACTTCGAAAAATTCTTATAAAACCAGAGAGATTTTCCTTACGAGGTACATTTCTTTGAAAATTATTTCCAAGTACGAAATTCGTTACAAAAGTTACCGAAATGGGTAAATTTTTCATATTTACCATCATTTTATCGAGTATTTTGATAGGTAAGTGTATCATGTTCGCCTTAATCAAAGATTTTATGACATCATTGTACATCGTATTATGCGAAATTGAATTTTACGACTTTTTTGCTCAATTTTCAAGTACTCTAAACTGACGTTTTTTCAAGTCCTGCGAACATTTCGACTACTTCCAGTGAATTAAGAGCCGGGGGGGGGAGTTCTTTTCGCAAGATAGATGATAATGTTACACGTGCCATTTTAGTGAGACATAAAAATTTTGCAAAAAAAATAAATAAATCAAAGGCTGAAATCTAATTTTTTTCAACGTTTTCGTCGTCAGGAAAGTTGATTTGAGGCTTTTGATGACTTTTGGGTGAAATTTGAGATTTTTTCGTGATCTTCGCAAAGTAGACTCTATGAAATGTTGCGTCTTACAATTTTTTTCAAATTTTGATAAATTCTACAAAAAAATCTGTAAAAAAGCCTTAAAATTTTTGGTTAATTAACCTTTTTTAAGTCGGAAATTTCACTGTTTCGCTATTTCGTTCATAGTTTGTGGTATTACCTATTACCATAGAAGAGTAAAAAAAAAATTCACAACAGATAGAAGTAGAAAGATCCTTGATACAATTTTTTTCGAGTTATCAAATTTATTTGAATTACCTAACGTCATTAAATGGCTTCATCTTGCAATTTAACCTTACTTCGTGATAATCTGAGAATCTCTAAAAATAGGAAAATAGTGTCGGAGGCCATTCTACATTCACTCTCTTAATCTGAATCAGTCAAATTGACTGATTAAAAAAGGCAGAATTGAGTCATTGAGGACATCAGTGAAAAATTACTGATTCAAGTGGTAAATTTTCATTTTTGAATCAGTAATTTTTTTCTCAACTACTGAAATGAATCAGTAAAAATTTTAATTCATCGATTGAATCAGTGATTAATTACTGATTTAATCAGTAAAAATTGAAATTTTAACTCATTCATTTCAGTAGTTAATAAAAAAATTACTGATTCAAAAATGAAAATTTAAAACTTGAATCAGTAATTTTTCACTGGTTGGCGGTCAAATTTCACAGATTGACAGTGGAATCAATGGTATTTCACTGCCAATCCAGTGACTCAATTTTGTCGATTTCAATCAGCCAATCTTCAGGTTTTGACTGATTCAAATTAAGAGAGCATCTGAAATAAAAAATTATCACCCAAAATTGATCATTTTTTAATCAAATTTTAAACCGAGTACCTCCAAAAAATCACTTTCTTTTGGTCATACACTAAATTCATTTCAACACCCCAGAAAAATCAAGGAATTTTCGAAAAAAATGAAAAATTTTGCAACTTTGAGCTTTCGCCAGAGAGTGAACACTGTTCAAAAAATTTAATTTTTACCGCGTATTTAGAACGTTTAACAATTTTTTGGTAAAATCCGTCAAAATTTGAGATAACTTGTAAAACGTTGCATTCTAGTAGACAGGAAAACACCTTGTGCTTCGAATTGAAAGAAAAATCAAATTTCAGCTCATGTAATATGCCCAAGCCCACCGAAAATCAAAAAATCAGCGGAACCGGAAACAAATCAGCCAACAGCAGACGTTGACAACTCTGGTAAGATCAAAGATGTTTAAATTCAATATTACGTCAGTGCAAATTATAAAATACTTAAAAAACGAAAATTAAAATTCATCTCGAATAAAGAAGTTGGAGAAATGGAAACGGGCGATGGTAACAACGGCGAATACGATGGCGATGAAGTTGCCAACCAAGAAGAAGAAGAAGAAGAAAACGAAGAATTAGTCTCAGGAGATGAAGAAACCGAAGATACGGCAGACATAAATGAAGAAGAAGCAGGTACGAATGATTTACAACTATAGCTGAGCTATTATTGGGGGGTAATGCAACTTTTTCTGAGGAGGGTCCACCCCCTACTTTGAGATGAGAGGTCGGTTGCACATTTTTCTTATTCTACATAGTAATGGGATTAACTATACAAAAGAGCCGAACAACGAACCAGATGTATCTGCATTAAAAACCAATGTTACAGATGATAGTCGCTGGATATTGAAATATTTTGATAAAACCAAAGTCGATCAAGTCAAGAGAGGAAAGAAATGCTGGGGAAATTCTGATGTCGAAGTTTGTCTACGTAAAGACTCGTCTTCGGTTCGGGTTTCCTGGGAGTCCAACACGGACATTATACACATAGATGTATTCGACAATGGCGATATCAAACAAAACTTTTATTTCACTGACTGGCAAACCGACTTAGGTTATAATGTTGCTTTTGATATAACGATCGAAAAATGCTCAAAATGCGGTACCCAGACAGAAATATGGAAATTCCCAAGAACCAAATTATTGCTCTCCAAAGGTGCCGATGGCGCAATTCAGAAGAGATGGGTCAAAATAGAAGATTTGCAATTGTTGAAAAAGTATAAAGGCTACATCAAGGCTTGGTGCGCTCATAACGAGTTCTTTATAGGGGAAGGTAATTGTGTTATTACCTACATTTAGTTAATAAAATCTCTCGTGTAATACTTCTCAGATTATGCCTTTTGTGATAAATAAAATCTGAAAGCGATGAATTGTAATTCTAATTTCACTAGTGTATCACTGAAACCCTATGATTAGGTACAGAAACCTCAAAATCAAGCCAACATTTTTTTTGTTTTTTCAAAATACCATAATTTTTGATAAAATTTTTCAAAAAAATTGAAATTTTCAAAAATTTATCAACTTTTAATTTATTTTAATGGCCAAAAATATTTGATATACGTTTCAAGTCAATTAATGAAAGACTTGAATCTATAAAAAATTTCACAGATCAAAATATACAGTTGACAGTACTGCCAAAAAATTTTTAAGGTGGCTTATAACAACCTATTGACTTTATTTTCAAGTGTGTTAAGGAGCGAATTGAATTTAGTATCTACAAAAATTCTGCATTTTTGGTGCACCGGGTCTTCAATCTTTAGAAAAGTACAGAGTGTTAGGTATACGAATCATCTGCCAAACGTGTTTCTTAGGATATAACCGGAGACCACTAAAAAAAAACTTGAGATGAACATGTTGCCTATTTTGAAAATTGAAGGGACAAATACTACTTCTAGAAAAATAACGCCAATGAAATGTTTCAACCATGGGAATGGACAGTACTTTGATAACTGAACAAATTTTCACTTCATTACTTTTTGCCCATCTTTAAAAATGAAGGGGCTACAAAAAGAATTGTTCAAAAAAATTCAAAAAAATAAACTAATTAAGGGAACGGATAGTACGTTGAAAACTGAAGAAACTTTGTTCTGTAGACCTTTTTTCTAATCTCGAAAATGAAGGGGCTAAGGGTCATTCAAAATAAATAGGCATCAAAGAATTTTCAATCATTAGGTCAATTTTCAAGTATTTTCCAAAAACTGACGTGTGACCCATGGAAATGTAGTAGAATTTCACCAAAAACTTGGAAATGTTGACTAAAATTTTTTTCGAGCAATTTTTGAGAATTTTGAGCACAGGTCAATTTTTGAGTATTTTTAAATAATTGACGTGTGACCTATGAAAATGGGGTAAGTAAAATTTCGCCAAAAATTTAAATTATGTAAACCAAAATTGGCTTCAATCAATTTTTGATAATTTTGAGCTCAGCCAAATTTTTAAGTATCCATAGAAACTTTGGCATTGACCCATGGAAATATGGTAGAATTTCGCTACAAATCCAAGAATTTTAACCCAAATCTTGGTAAACAACTTTCGTAAATTTTAAATGCATAACCATTTGTGACTATTTTTCCGAAATTGTTACCTATGAATTTTATCAAAATTTAAGAATGTGCGCCAAAAATGTTAGTCAGCGATTTCAAGAACAAAACATGTAATTGTAGTATAATAGTGAAACATAAAAAAATAAAAGAAACGAGGCTCAAAAATGCTCAAAATCGCTCAAAAATGCTCAGATTGCATTTTTACTAGTATCTTTGTGCTGCTCGTGAAATATTACCTCGTTTTCATAGGTCACACGTAAATCATTTAAAAATACTCAAAAATTGACCTGAGCTCAAAATTCTCAAAAATTGCTCGAAAAAAATTTTGGTCAACATTTCCAAGTTTTTGGTGAAATTCCACCCCATTTTCGTAAGTCACACGTCAGTTTTTGGAAAATACTTGAAAACATACCTGATTTTGGGGCTCAAAAATGCTCAGATTACATTTTCACTAATATCTTTGTGCTGCTCGTGAAATTTTAACCCATTTTGATAGGTCACAATCCGTGTTTCCGACTTTTTTTCGAATAAGTTATGTTCTGGTGAAAGGGGGCGAAAATGATGCGTTTTTTCAACTTCGAAAATTCACCACAACCATTTGTGCAAACCGTTTTCCATAAACATCGGCCAAATGGATGTGGAATAAATTCATGGATAATCGAATTTCTGCTTCCATTGAACCAATCTGACGATAAAATACGATTTCCAGCCAAACATTTCAAGTAAGTATAATATTCACCAGCTTTTACAAATTTTTCCAACTTGAGCAATAAATAGCTGGTCAAAAATACACATTTGAGTTGTCTACCTGGAAAACGCGCCAGAGATTAATTTTTTCGTTGAAACAGGTCGGCGGGAGGAAGCGAAATTAGTTTTTCATTGCTTTCGGGAGAAATTCAAGTACACTGTAGAAAATCGAAATTGAGAAGGTGAAACTAGAAAGGATGAGAACGGTAAAATCTATGTTCGAGGAGTCGAAATTAAACGGATACGATTCATTGCTGGCAACATGATTTGAAAACATCGTCATTTTATCCATAAAAAAATCAAAAAATTCTTTCATATAAACGAGTAAAACTATTCGTCGCCAACAAACCCATCGATTTGAAAAAAAAAATACTTTCATGTCGCCGATACTGCACGAATAGTTTACAGAGACACAAAAGTTTTAAACCCAGAATGAAGCCAACCTTGGCAAGGTTAACCGAATGACGAACAGCAGGAAAATTAATGAAGTATAAAAACTTAATTTCTAAAAAATTCTACGAATTTCGCGACGTACGTCATTTTTACCAACTTTTTTTGAAATTAAACCCTTATCCGTAGTAATCTTCGAACGTGTAATTACAAAATAGGTATTTCACTGCAAAACCACAGGTTTACTTCGAAAATGAAAAATTAAAACCTACCATACCTAGTCATGCGTTAATTAATAATTGGTAAAATAATAGGCCAAAAAAATTTCGACCCCGCGTAAAAAATTTCACAATTTTGAAAAATTCATATAAAACCAGAGATACTTTCCTCATGAGGTACATTTAGTTTAAAAACTTTTTCCAAGTACGAAACTTGTTACAAAAGTTACCAAAATGGGCAAATTTTTCGTATTTACCGTTATTTTATCGAGTATTTTGATAGGTAAGTTTGTATTGTTTGCCTTTATCGAAGTTTTTATCACAACGGTGTACATGGAATATGCGAAATTTAATTTTATGATTTTTTTGGTTAATTTTTAAGTGTTTTAAAATTTAAACTGACGTTTTTCGTAAGCTCTGAGAATATCTCCTGCTTTATTAAGAGTTGAGCAGGGAATTCTTTTTACGAGAAAGACGATAATGTTACATTTGTGTTATTTTAGCGAGACATGGGTAAAAATCGTTGAAAAAAAACTGAAGGCTGAAATCTGAAACTTTTTTCCCAATATTTTCATCGTCAGGGAAGTAATTCGCGGGTTTTGATGATTTTTAGACGAATAGTTTTTTTCGCGACCTTCACAAACTAATATTCTTTTCTTAATACACGCTATGAAAGTTTAACATTACTCCCGCTACGCAGCATACGAAAGTACACCATTTTAGAGAAGGGTACTTTACTACTTTTCATCACACTGCGATGAAAAGTAGTACTTTTCATCGCACTACAATAGCGCACTCTATGAATTATTTGTTTTTGATTGAAAAGAAACTTGCATAAATTTTGATAGAATTTTTTAAAAACGCTTCTTTATGTGTATTAAGAAAAATATCTTACAATGTAGGAGGTGAGAGTGAACTATTTCTTGTCTCGTGCGATGGCTTCACTCGCCTACGGCTCGTTTCGCCAACATTCGCACTCGACAAGAAATGGTTCACTTTCACCTCCTATATAGTAATATACTATTGTAGGGTACAGAATTATACAATTTTATTCAAATTTTGACGAACCCTGGTAAAAATTTATTGTAAAATAACCTTAGAAATACGTGATAAAAATTTCAAAATTTTCGCCAATTTATAACCACTCCGCTTTCTCACCCTGGGAAAAGCTTTAAGACGAAAATTTGTTTTCAGAAGTCACGAAGTGACGTCAAATTTCAAGATGATGTCATTTAATAACGTTAATTCAAATAAATTTGATGACCCTAAAAAAAATTGTACCTATCGTAGATCGTTCTACTTCCATCTATATTTTGTAAAAATCAACTCCTTGTATCAATCAAACCGAATTTAATTAAATTTTTTATTAATTTCATCAAACTTTCTCAAGCACGCATTAACGTTAAAATTCGAGGATATTTTCAATCTTTGCTGCATGTAGCAACTTTGATAAAGAAATTCAAAAAAACTAGAGCAATCCATCTGGAATGAAAATCAATCCCCAACATTGATAAAACTTAATTTGATCAATTTTTTACATAATTAAATTTTGAAATATCTCAAAAAATCACCTATTTGGCCATGATACAAAAATAATCAAGCAATCAGCAGGGAAAAAACAGAAAATTTGAAGAATTTCCGAAAAAATTAAATCTTAATACTTTTGAGCTTTTGTTGGGGAGTTGAACTCTGTTCAAAGAAGTTTCAATTTTTACCACGTTCGTTTTTAGGACATTTGAAGCATGGAATTTAAAAAAGGCCTAACTCCCAAACTCGCTTGACACTTGTTTTAAACGGTATTTTTGACTTGAAGCGCCATCCCAATTAGATTCAAAATGTTCCAACTAAAAATTAGGTGTTTAAGATGACCACTTCTCCCTCCTGACTGTATTGAACACCATTACATGCCATAGATGGCTCCTCAAGTCAAAAGAAACGTTTCACGCAAGTGTCAGAGTTTGGGAGTTAGGCCTATTTCAAATTCCATGCTTCATTTAACATTTCTTTGGTAGGATTTATCAAAATTCCAGAAAACTAGTATAAGCCAATTAATTCTGCATTTCATTAGAGAATTAGGCAGGCATTTTCCATAAGTTACAATTAAATATTTACTTATGCGCATCGAAATACATTTTATTTGAAAAAAAATTAATTTCAGCTCATGTAGTATGCCCAAGACCACCGGAAACCAAAAAACCAGCTGAACCAGAAGTAAATCAACCCACAGCAGACGTTGACGACTCTGGTAAAATCAAAGATTAAAGTTTTAAAACCGATTCGTCTAGTCTTTTCTAAAAATGAAGGAAAACAAGGTTTTAAGCAGGATTACAATGAAAAAATATTGCTAATATTTCGTCAAGGTTGCACTCGCAGGGTGTCTACCGATTTTTCAAAATCAAATTTCGCGATTTTTTTCCAAGGTATTTATAGTATCTACCTCTCAATTTTAACCCCCCCCCCCCCAAAAAAAAACGAGATCAAATTTATTACAAAAAAATTTTCATATCCGCAAGAAAATACATCTTTAATTTTAAAAAAGACAATTTTTCAAAAAAAATTCTAAAAGTAAGTTATTTTTTGTTATTTTGACCCTAAATTTGAGAAATAAATTCATGGGAAGTCTGAAACATTAGCAGATTATTAATATAATGATGTGATTATTTGGCCCGGGCGAAGCGGAGGCGACATTTTTTTTGAAAAATTTATTTTTAAAAATCAGCAAAAAAGAGGCATATTTCCAAATGATTTCTCCTTCTGAATTTTCAAACCATCCCACTGAAAATTCCAAAATTATCCAATTTTTTTAGATTTTCCTGAGAATGGACACGATACTTCCTTTGAAAATCCCAATCGTGATCGCTCAAGTCTCCCACAAGAACACATTTCTCCGCTTCAAAATATTCAATTGTCTGCAATAGAATGGAAGAATGTAGTGTTGCCACTTCTAGCATAATTATGCCAAAATTATGCTAAATCGCGCAAATTTTTTTTGTTTTGTTTTAGGATTCCTGACATTATAAAATTACGCCAGGAAGCCAAAAAAAAATTATGCAAAATTTGACATAATTATGCTAAAATGGCAACACTGGCAAGAATGTTCATAATTTAAGAATGGGCTTTGAAAATTTATGAGCTCGAGCCAATGTTGCCAACTTAGCCTCCCGGATGCTAGTTTTGGCATAATTTGGTTTTTCAAGATGCTAAAATTTTACGTCTGGAATCTAGCATCTTCTGTTAGCATAATCCATTTTCAATTTAGCATAATCGAACAATTTTAGCATCTGTCTTTTTTTTCTTTTATTACAAAAATGTAAATTTTTTTGCTCTTTGAACCATAATTTTTCAAAAATTTTCGCCCTCGCTTCGCTCGGGCAGAATTTTAGTCCTTCTATTTTGTAAATACATGATTAACCACTGATTTTTCAATCAAAATCACTAATTCCTCAATAAATTCTCAATTTGTCAGACAAAATAGATCATTTTTGACTGGAAGATCAATGAAAAATACCTAAAATTTCGTAGTATCTTTTAGCATCTTCGTTTAGCATCCTGTATTTGGCTCAATTTTCATTAAGTTTTTCATTTCAAACTATACAGAGATACAAAAAGTCAGATATTTCTTTTAGCATCCAATTTTGGCATCTTTTTGGGGGCATTTTAGCATCGATTTGGCATCTTTTTAGTTCGATTCGGAATCCGATGGAAAAAAAAGTTGGCAACACTGGCTCGAGCGAAGCGAGGGCGAAAAATTTTATTAAAAATAATCAAAAAGATGACACTTCCTTAATTTTTCTATTTCGAACAAAGCGAAAAAAAAAATTCAAGTAATTTTGGAAAAATTCAAGTAATTTTGGAAAAATTCGCGACTTTTGATGAATTTTGGGTCAATTTTGCAACTTAGCGACCTAAATCAAAATTCGCGACTTTTTCGCGACTAGTAGACACCATGACTCGACTCCTTCAGAGCATGGTTTATTGTACCTAATCCAGCTTAAAACCCGTGTTTCCTCATTTTAAAATCAAAACATGTCCCAAATTGAAAAACACGGTGAAAAAAGAAAAAAT